>JALIZH010026010.1:0-81613 GCA_030522465.1 Rhipicephalus appendiculatus | reverse complement strand
GCGTGGCATGCAAGTCATGTCGCACATGACAAGTCATGATTTTCATGTTACAACTTGTCATTTATGTTCGTCATACAGTCATGTCACTCAATACCAAATTTGGTGTATCTCAAGCTAACGAAACGGCCGCCAGCACGCCATGAGTGTGGCATGCAAGTCATGTCGCACATGACAAGTCATTATTTGTATATTGCCACCTGTCATTTATGTTCGTCATACAGTCACGTCACTCAATCCCAAATTTGGTGTATATCGAGCTAACGAAACGGCGGCCAGCGCACCATGAGCGTGGCATGTAAATCATACTTTTCATGTCAAGTCATTCATGATTTTCATGATATGACCAACCATTTACGTTCGTCATAGATTGATGTTATGTCATACCAAATTTGGTATAAATCCCATTAACGATATGGCCGGGAGAGCACAAAGTCGTAGGCGGCTAGATAGATAGATAGATAGATAGATAGATAGATAGATAGATAGATAGATAGATAGATAGATAGATAGATAGATAGATAGATAGATAGATAGATAGATAGATAGATAGATAGATAGATAGATAGATAGGTCAAAGTTGCCGAAGTTCGCTAAGAAATGCTTCGCATTTAATAATCAGAGGAAAAAATTCTGAAACACCCGACCACGGATACGAAACAGTGACCCCTCCCTCCGGAGCGTGCCGCCTTAAACAACTGCACCACGCTCCGTGCATGCGCCCGCGTAATAACGGTGAGCTTTTTACATAAACCATTTACCGTTGGCGGTACTCATAACTCGGAGGAGCTTGAGCGCGTTCTCTGTGACGCAACGCTCCTACATAATCAATTCAATTTAAAAACTGCCCTTGAGACGCGTTCGAGAAACCGGCCCTCTTCTGTACGGAATCGCGATGTGGAAAGAAAAAAAGTCACAGTTTCGCCACAAGGCGAAGCAATGAATGCGATAGCAACAAATTGGAATGTCAAGCGACGAATGGCAAGCAGGTCGAAACGTGCAGCGCGCTGCTCACGCACACATGACGCACGAAAACAACACGTACAGGACCAGAGCGAACTGAAAACATTCACAGCTCGACACTTAACGCGCTTCTCAAACAAAAACGACGCACGAAACGTATTCACAGGTACAGACGAGCGCGAACTAACAAGTGTCACAGCTGTTACTTCGCTGTGTTTGAAAAGCGTGCACTTTTCGCAAACGGGGTACTGCAGCGAGCGATGTGACCTTCGCGCGCCCGGTAACTACAACGCTATCGTTCCGCCGAAAGCCCCATTCTCCGCCACCACGAAATAAGCGCGCGCGCACGGGCACCTACCCCCCCCCCCTTCGGGCGAAGTGCGCGCCGGAGAGTTAGGAGCGCCTCAGAGCGCGCGTCGCGACGAACGCTGGGGCGCCCAGCTAAGGCCCGCCGAGCGCGGCCTTTGCGCCATCTCGCTGGTAATGCTGAAAACACGCTGAAAACTCGCCGTATATAAATAGCTCGCCCTTTGAACGTTGAAGGACGTTCGCCTTCGTGGCTGAGCGGTTAGCGCCGCGCGCTGCAGAGCGAGAGGTCCCTGGTTCGATGCCGCGCGTAGGAAACGTTTTTCAGAATTATTTTTCTTGGAGGTTTTTATAAACATATAGATACATATACATATACGGGACGTGACGGCGACGTCAACGCCGACGGCGAAAACCAGCCAAGAGTGTCCATATAATTGCTATCGCAATAAAAGAAAAAAATCACAGCATATCCACGGGGTGAATGATGATGAGTGGGCGAAGCTCCGGAGGTTCATGACTCTTCCGTGAAAATTCGCCCATTACATCATCACGAAAGACGTGAGAACCAGTGTGTGCGCTTGGCAGCAGCTTCCCGCACTCGCGCAGCCTCGGGATCTGCCCGCCTGTACGCGCGTTTCCTCGCCGTTTCTCGGGCTCTCACAGTTTCTGGATCCGCTTCTCGGCGTCGCCGTGCACCTTCTGCTTCGTGGGCTCGAACGTCGGGCTCCGTTTCCGGCTCACCTTCTTCGTCGCTCGTTGCGCGCTGACTGCCGAGCGAAAGAGGAAGCGCGCCAAGAGCGCCGCGCCACCCAGCGGTCTCCTATCACACTAGAGCACGCAGCGGAGCCGTCTCCTACGCATCGGAATGGAGCGAGCGCCGCAGCGCCATCTAGTGATCAATTCACGTACTGTCACAGCGCAGCGCCATCTAGTGAACATTTTGAGAAGCAGCAGCGCCCATACATCTGAATGGAGCGAGCGCCGCAGCTTTTCATCATATATTCATCATATACAAGTACCGCCATCTAGCGGACATTCCAAGAACTAAACGAGAGGTGGCTACCTACAACTACATACATCGATGACGCACGACCCACGGCTTAAGGGAGCTTCGCCCCTAAAACGTCTTGCACACCTTGCGTGAGACGCCGCCACGTGTCAGGGGACGCAGAGGGGTCGCTCCACGCGCTGCACTTTAAAAGAAAAAGAAATATCTAAGAACGTCGAGTTCTGCATACTCGACACTTGCCGCAAACACCTCAAACACAAAGACATTACAAATGTGAAAGTAGCTAGTTCTTGCTTGTTTATGTATTCCTTTGTGTTCTTTTCGACCGTCCTTCTTCGTGCTTCAGCGGCACGCTGCAAGTTTCCAGCGGCTCGCCGTTCTCCAGATCAGATTACAATTTCTTGCTGTTGCATTCATTGCTTTGTCCTTGCGACGAAACTGCGACATTTTGCACAAGCGACCAAACATCTTATGGTTCCCGCAACACCTTCATGTGGCCCAGACAGTCGTGGGATAAATAGTTCGTAAAACCAAGAATACAGTTGCTCTGAAAAGTAGTCGGTCTAAGCGACTATGCTGCACATATGACAGCCACCTGCACAGTTGAAAAGAAACATTTGGCTGAGGCAATAGAAGTCAAATCAACTCAGAAGTTTTCATCTTTGTTCCCTCTGAACGAGCGTATTTTTCTCTTCTGGTGGCGCACTAATTTTTCAAGGCTATTACAATCTAGTTTGCTTTCCACAAGGTTTGGTTTCTTCCACTGTCCGGAATACTGCAGTAATTCACTTGAAACTTGAATTGCTTATGTGACATTCGTAAAATATTTTGCCTATTTATCCCATTCCCTAAGTTACACACCCTCTCATTCATGCAGTTTATGATGTCCTCCGTTCTCACGTTTTTCCCAGGGCCTACTTAATATAGGATGCTCTAAGCTTTACTCGTCCCATCCACAACACATGGAGGTGTTCGAACGTCCCAAGTTCTGTCAGGTTTTTTCTGCTTTGAAGCCACGCCGCCGTCATTGGAACCCATGCCAAGCTTCCAAAGACCCCACGGTTTACTCCGAATAGTGGCAGTCAAGCATCAGCGCTATGTTCCATCGCGCCACTCATAGGTATCAGTGAAAGCCGCTGACACTGTCCCCAAAGCCGTAGAAAGGTGTATACTTTTGGTAAATCCTACTTTTCAGGCACGTAGAAAGTAAACCAACAAGTCATTTAAGTAAACATAAACATTCATAGGTAATGCCCTGTAGAAACATATTTTGTGCAATCTTGCGATTTATTTTTTTGATCGCACAAGTCTTATTTTCTTACGCATAAGCTTTATGATGCTTTCAATCAAGAACTGTATAACTTGCAGCTGCACGGTTAATTAAGTTACTACAAAAATAAGGGCGACGTGTCGTTCATCTATTATGATTTTGCTGCGAACGAAAACAAAGAAAGAAGGCTGAATGCAAGCAAATATTATTATGTACAATTTTTCATTTCTTAGTTGTGGAAAAATAGCTTCGAGTAGTGTGCTTTTGTTGGGCAGAATTCCAAATATTCATTTACAGTGTGATATTGACATCTAACTAGTATTTAGCCTAATTTTACTAGGTCATTATGAAATGAAGACTATTCTTGGTGTGAAGGACATAAAACTAGAACTAGATACCATAACGGTGTACACCATTAAATGCTGAGGTTCATACATCACACGTGTGCTGTTATCACAAGGGCAAAATATCAGTTTTACATATTGTATGAATAATTGCTTCAATTACCGTAATAATGAAACAGACGATGGTTCTGTTAGCAGGGTGTACCTTTTCATATCTATGCTGGCAATGTCTTTTCAGGGAGGTGATATTCGCCAAGGGTTGCCGTTGGGTGGACATGAAAAGTCGCCAGAACTCACGCCAAAAGTAGCCAAAGTAGCCATGTCATTTCATATTATTGGCGAACTTCTAGCGAAATAGAACAGAAGCGGTATTATCAACAGAGTCCTTACTATTCATGAATAATAAAACTATGTTCAATAAGTAAAACCAAAGTATAAAAAAGAGCCATGGCGCCAACTGGAAATTTTCGTCGCCAACGGGGTCCGAAAGTAGCCAATTTGGAGCAAAGTAGCCACCTACGGCAACCGTGTATTCACGACTTATTTATATCGTAGAGTTGCTTAGTCTCCTCTGATGCAGCTCATAGAATAACGGCATCTGCTTGGATATGTGTGAGGTGCCGCTTTAGATTTCGTTCTAGTCTTTATATTCACGTAACTTAAACGTACTCAACAGCCACCAAATAAAATTTTGTGGAAATTTGAAATCAATTTCAGTTTCAGCAGGAGCACATCCTGCATGGGTTGTTGTATGCTCAATATTTTCATGTCACAAACTCCATAACGGTCCGGACCACGACGGCCGAGGTTGCCGAACAGGTCGCAATAGCCTTGGCCCTGCTAGATGACGGGAGAACAACAATATACAGCGACTCGAGATCGGCAGTCCGAGCATTCGATAAGAGCACCATCTCGGAATCAGCCTTGCGGATTGTACGAGATAAGGAAGTTAAGCAACACACAATTATCTGGTTCCCCGCTCACATGGGACAGATCGAGGGTGCTCCGTCCAACCTCAACGAGTCGGCCCACAGAGCTGCGCGAGAATTCGTCGACCGCGTAGCTATCGAATGGAGCGGCGATGAGGTTCTGGACAACAAAGATCCTCCAACCACGAACAATGAACTCACCAAGAACTTTTATCTGAGGAGGCGAAAGTATCCGCCGCCACACAGTAAACTGAACAGGCCTTAGGCGTTGACGCTCAGACTCTTGCAGGTTGGGGCATATCACAGTCCCACACTCTTGCACAAGATCTACCCAAAAATTCAGACGTCAGACACTTGCGTGCTTTGCTCAGACTTTGCCAGCTTAGAACACGTGCTCTGGCGGTGCCCTGCGTTACGGGTTCACGAGGACTTTATATCGTCCAAGTGGGATGCTGCTCTACGCAGTCCGGATTTGAAAAATCAACTATGGGCAGTCCAAAGGGCCCACGACGTGGCGGAGAGGCTAGGCCTATCTGTCCCGACGTGGGAGCGGCCCGCTACGTGCTTGTTCACGCCCCGACGGACCTAAATAAGGTTTTTCCATACCATACCAAACGAAATCATTCGGCAAGTACATGCGCAGATCGACAGGATGTTTCGGAATTATAGCAAAACTTCTTTTGGAATAGAATTGGATCTCGCAGACAGCAGATGTGGAGGAAACCGTGCAAGTTGTAATACCATCAGTTCCGCCGGTCGGCAAAAGCCAGTGGAGCCCTGGACCTAGGGTACAACCCAGTTAAATTCCTCTTTACCCCTTCCCTGAAATGAAGTTCCTTCTTCTTATTTCAGGTCAAGAACCTGATGACGTTTGTCTGCAAATGGATAAATTATTGGCAGAGAGGAAAGAGAGGAAAAAGAATAAGCACGATTAGTTCTGGAAACACAAACCTTTGTCCACAAGCTTTGGCACATCCCGCGAGGAATAGTTATGTTCTATGTAGACTGCAATAAAGTAGGATTCCTGCTACCTCCTGTTATGTCGATTACTACCCTAGGTTGGTTGCAGCTTAACACATACAGTATAAATAAATAAATATATATATATATATATATATATATATATATATATATATATATATATATATATATATATATATATATATATATATATATATATATATATATATATATATATAATGAAGGGATAACACAGGACCCGGAAGTAACAGTTCAAAAAAATATATCAAGCACGTAGGGAAAAATTGTTCTCGTAAGGACTGACGTTTCGGCCGCGGGACCGGCCTTCGTCGGAGTGACAAAGGCCGGTCCCGCGGCCGAAACGTCAGTCCTTACGAGAACAATTTTTCCTACGTGCTTGATATATTTTTTTGAACTATATATATATATATATATATAAGGAACAAGAAAGAAAATACGACTTTCGGTGGTTTGGCACTGTATATTTCTACGTTTCGTCTGGTGGACCAGACTTTGTCAAAGTAAAAAAGTGGTTCTTTTTTACTTTGACAAAGTCTGGTATATATATATTGTTACAAATTGGAAAGCGTTAAGTCTTATCGGACAAGCCATACCTGTGTTGACCTTGTGAAGGGCACGAGAATACGGTATCGGAAGAGACACCTTGAGCGTATCTTTGTATCTATATCTCCATCTATCTAGCCGCCGACCTCTGGGTGCTCTCGTGATCACCTCCATAACTTGTAGTAAACCAAACATAGTATGGGAGGGTAAGATGGTTTGACGATTATGACTGTCTGGTTATGACATGAATAATGTGAAAATCCCATCGCGTACGACGTCAAGCCCTTTCCTTGAGACACGTGTGGCACGTACCCGTATACGACAGGCCGCGGTATTCGGGTATGCGCTGCAGGTGTTCGATAGTTCATACGAGGGTTGTACCAAAACTACGGTTCCCAATGAGCTACAGCCTGAAGGGAAGGTGCTAGGCTAAATCCGACAACAGTGCCGTGCGCAGTGGTTCCCCCCTCTCTCGAGTCCACGCGTCTGCGATTCGCTACGTCACTCAGTGTTCGCTTAACAGGCGTCAAAGATGGAGGTGTTGATCGCCGCTCCCGCCAAGTAAGAGGTTCGAGCAGTAATCCGAAGTTACCGCTAGTGTAGATTCCTCGGCAACTGCTGAGATTTATGGTGAACAGTGCACGTCCGCAAATGGTGCAGGGCTTTTGCTGAGGGTCGCAAGGAAGTTAACGATGAAGAACGGAGTGGAAGACCGCCGGTTTAGAATGCGATTGTCCAGAAGATCAACAGTGAGCTGCTCAGTGATCGCAGGGTCACTGTCCATGAACTTGTTGAACGCATTCCTGAAGCTTCCCACGGCACAATTGAAATAACATTAACAGAAACGTTGGGTGAGCGCAAGGTGTGTGCGTGCTGGGGCCCCCGTATGCTTACTGACGGACACAAGCAGCAATGACACAAAGAGCAAATCCACGTCGGCACTAGGACACAAAGAGCCACCCCACGTCGCTCGTCCGACACAGGAGCTTTGAAGAAATTTGGGTGGACTGTTATGCCCCATCCCCCGTACAGCCCGGACTTAACCCCCCAGCTATTATCACCTCTTCCCCAAGGTAAAGGAACACTTAAGTGGCAAACGCTTCAAAAGCGACGATGAAGTCCCAGCAGAGGTCACACGCTTCCTCAACGGGTTGGCGGGAGACTTCTTCGACTTAGGAACTTAAAGCTACAGCACCGTCTTCAAAAGCGCGTCGAAAGAAATGGAGACCAAGTGAAAAAAACAGACAAAAGCGTAAGCTTTTCAGCGATGTATAAATTAATAACAATAAACGCTGCTTTCTATTTGTAAAACATATGGAAACCTTACTTTTGGTACAACCCTCGTATATACCGCGGAACGGCGAGAAGAGACCTTGGTAATTCCATACCAGAGAGTTAAGAAAAAACCGACGTCGGCAGCATTAACCCGACGAATGCAAACAACATATCTTATGGTCCGAGCAGGAATCGTATTCTACCACAGAACCACGGCAAGTCTCGAACTCCTTTGAAAAAAGACCCTCTGCAGGCGTAATGTTGATGAAACATCAATTGTGGTTGCAGTGCTGCCCATCTAATTTTATATACATTACATACGTACTCCAATGATACAGGCGTCACATCGGGTTAATGTCGCTTGTACTTAGGCGCCATGCACTGAAGTTGGTCTACGTAGCACTTGCCACTGCTGCCATCCTCGCAAGCACAAGCGCTACATTCTATAGCTTACCACTTCTGGCGCTGATAATACTCAAGTTGATCTTTGCATTGTTAGGCAACTGTGAACATCTGGTTATATAAAACATATGCGACTGTTAACATACATGTATGCGCGTATATCATTTGTAGATTAGCGTCAGTTCGCACCGTTTCGCTGAACAAAAAAATTACGCCACAGTCCCCTTCCCTCCACATGCTTCGCATGACGTCGATTCCCATGGTACGTGGAATCTGCCGAATATTTGTCCTGTTGCGCAAACTCAAGCACAAACTAGTGCCATTGCGGAATATCGACCGAGATGAGGCCCTCACTCGACCTGAGTAATGTATTGACCATGTGAACGACACGTGAGTCCGGAGGCTGCAGATTTACCAACTGGTCTGGAGCACCTGCATCTGTCAACGAGGCCACCGTAGAAAACGCGTCTCCGCGGAAGGTGCGCGTTTCATATCGTCCGCAAGCATCGCAAGCTTTTTTAGGAGCGGAGCTCCTTAGGCCCGTACCCCGCCGTTGCCGTCGCTGGGCGAAGCTCTCTGCAACATAGATGCGGCGCCGGCGCAAAAAGACAATGAAACGCCGGTTATAACGGTCGTCTTCACTTTCACCATCTTTATCGTGGATTGTGAAATAACAACCATCATTCTAGAGCAGTACGGGCGCTTGGTCGAAGGTAGTAGGAGATGCTCTCCCCACTCGGTGCCGGCGCAAAAAAAAAATAAATAAATAAAAAGGCATGTGCGGCGTTGGACGCGCGTTGCGCAAAAAACAAGGCGGGCGGCGGAAAAACAGTTGGAGCTTATAAACGACAGTACAATTCGTCAAAAACCATGTTTGTACATATTTAAAAAACTAGGGACTCACTTGAGATTACTTAGGGCTGCTCACAGAACATGGACAGTCGTCCTCAGAAACGTAAACGTGATGATGAAGACGATAAGCAGCTTGGCAAGGACGCGGAACGCAATGCCAAAGCAGCGGCAGCAAGACGATCCCGGCAACAGGATCCTGCGGTTAAAGCACCAAGAGCACAGCTACAACGGCTACACCGACAGGATCCTGCCGTACGTGCTACAGCGGCCGAATCTAAGCGCAGACGCCGCCAACAGTTTCAAAACGCACATAGTCGTTTGCGTCAAATTTCTAAGGTACTTAGCTCATCGGTTGTATTCGTACACGGAACAACTGCTACTTTTTTGGAGAAGTTAAGGGTCTACAAAGCAGCCTTTTTATTGGCCACTGCCAGCAGGTGGTGCGGCATGATGATTCTTTTTTCGCGCAGAATGAATGAGTAAATAAATGGGATCCACAGTGACATGAAACGTGGCGTTTTAAAAAATGCAGTAAGTCCGTGGTAGCCAAACAAATGATAGTGATGGCACGGTAGTATCCCCAAACAGCAAAAGTGCTTTCGTGGATGGGGTTGCTGTCCACCAGAAATTCGAGAGGAAGGTTGTCGTTTGCTGATAACTTCTCACTTCAGGAAGTAACTGTAGCTCCGCACTGCTTGAAAAATTGGTACCCAGAACTACGTCGTGGGTGCACCGAGAGATTATCACAAGTTCGGCGGTGAAGCGTCTACCACCGAAGGATCTCTCCATAGAACGCATTTCAACAGGAGACAATGATTCTTCGCCCCCTCTAAATAACATCCCTTCTTGATTCCACCAAAACCCCACATTGCGCGGTAGAGCACTAAATAAAAAATTCAATACCGAGATAGTAGTACCTGTGTCATCCAAAGCCACAGTACATACGCCGACTGGCACATGCACCTTGTTTCTAAGCATAAAAAAAATCTACGCATCTCCACAAAGTATCTGGATAAATTTTGCTTAGCCTGCCCGTCCCAACGTGGGAGAAGCCCACTGCGCGCTAATCGCGTCGCTCAGGAGTATAAAGTTCGACTATCCATCCATCCATCCATCTCTACAAAGTAAATCATGACGAGTGGTCGAAGCACTGGGGATCATTCTTACCGTAAAGCAGTCGTGACATTGCCCACTCGCGCATGTAAATGAGTGACAACGCGTGTGTACAGTATATACGTGTTTTTGCCGTTGAGCCACCTCTTCCCGCTCCCTTAATTCCAAAGTAGCAGCTTGTTGTCGGCGTTGCCGTTTGCCGCTGCTTCCCAAGCTCTTGCCTCCGGGACAGCTTGTTGTCTGCGTAGACGTTGAGCCGCCGCATGACGCGATCTCGCCGCCGGAGTAGCCGCTTGTTGTCGGCGTTGCCGCTTTGCCTTTCGCGGGGGCGAGCGCTTTCACGATCGTTTACACTCATGGCAGAATGAGAATGTGTGGTCCGGAACGCGCTTATCCTTAATCGTCATTAGCGTCATCGTCATCGTGATGACGTATAGTGGGTACCTTGCATGTGCTGTGCCGCGACAGCAGAAAGAGAATGCGTGGTCTGGAACGCGCTTATTCTTCATCGTCATTAGCGTCATCGTCGTCGCAGGACAACGCACAACGGACAAGCCTAGACCTTAAGGTTCTTCGCCCCTAAAACGGCAACATACGTTGACAGCAATTTTCGAGTGACCTCACCCACATCGGCCATGCTGGTTAGCTTTCCGGTGGTGGCGATGGTAAGCACGGCCGTGGTGATGATTAACGGCGGGGTCGAGGTCCTGATGGCTGCGGCGTCAAGCTCCGGACAGTGGCTGGTGAGGCGTGTTGGAAAATCCGAGAACCTCAATCACAGGACCGTTTGATTTGAATAGAAGTGGTTTTAATGAGCTGAAAAAAATTAAGAAAGTTCACACGAAACAGTAGAAAACAACAAACGCACTTGAGTTCGTCGCACACAGCGTCCGTCGAACAGACGCATTGACTCGCTCGCTCGAGCACACACAACCGCGCTGTCACACGAACGCGCACTGACTCTATGCACTCTCTCTCTATCAGTCTGGATCCGCTGTCCACTAATCACATCGCACAAAATATGTGGCGCTAGCTACGCGCTAATAAAAAATAGCCCACGCTAGGCCGTCCTGACACCTTAACGTCCTCGTTAAGACGGACTAACCTGGCCTAATGGGGCTGAGGAGCCCTTCCTTTTTCTCACCAGGGATATTGCATTCCTTGACAATTCTTGGGATTGTTTCTCTCCCTGCGTTTGTCCGATGTGGAAGCAGTGCAACAGGGGTGCTACCCGGCATTTCTATAATGTCCGACTCCAACACTGTCGTGCAAACCAGTTCTGCTGGAGTCAATGCGGAACACTCTCGGCATTCGCTCAAACTTTTCACCAGTTCTGGATGTTAGGACTTTGTCACAGAGGGTCCGACGTTTACGTCAAAGCGTGGTATCGGTGGTTGTTCGGTTGGCACAGGCGCCTCTTTCACCGTTTTGTTTTGCTGCTCAGTGTCACCCAAAATGAAGCTTCGCGCAGGAACCTGTAGTACCTCTACTGGTGTTGCTCGTCGAAGCGGTTGACTCTCTTGTATGAAGGCCTGTTCATCACCTACTGGGTGCATGGGAACAGTAACTTCACCGAGCGTCATGTCGGGCAGGACATCTTGATCACAGTGTCTATATGCGACGGGGGTGGCGATCCTTTGCTCGGTTGAAAAAGTAACCCCGTTTACGGTGTCCCTCTGAAGTACGCGTTCCTCCTTGGCTCTCAACTGTAGTCTTTGGTCACTTTCACAAGGCTCCAGACCAGCAAACGGACAGTCACTACAATGCCAAAACCGCAGAGAGCTTCCCACTCTTGCATACGTGATGTAAGGCAACTCTGTGAATGTCCTTCCGACCAATAAATCGACATATTGAGCTTCATCTGGGACTATGAGGATGAGTATTTCCTTTGCCAAAACACCATCGATGCGTATATCGGCCTTGCATCTGCCAATGCTATTCGCCGCAGGCACGGTGATATTTCCAAAACCAAACAGGGCTGTTGCCTCGGGGACGATTTCTAAGCAACATCGCGCTGCTGCGGAGGCACGAAGGAGACAGCCAGAACTGCCTGTGTCAATGAGTCCAACAACAATGAACCTTCCATTCATAGTGACTTCCTTCAGCAACACGCCTGCGGTCTTGATTTCACGTGCTCGCTCTGTCACTGTGTTTGCTTCGTTGCACTGCAGTACCACGTTGCAGCGACGCTGTGTATGGTCTGTTCCATTGCAGTGAAGACACTTCATCGGCCGCTTTGGTTGTGGACAGTCTCTCGCTTTATGACCGTACTGGCCACAGTTGTAGCACTTTCGTTTCCCTTTTTTCATTAGACAGAGGGGGTTGCTTGCTATCGTCGACTAATTTTCTTGCATGAAACGCGTTCGCATTCTGAGCATATGCTTCGTCACTCGCCGCACTGCGGTCACGCGCTGAACCAAAAAATGCTTGCCTCTCCCACTCAGTCCTTTCGAATTCTTGAATGTCGTGCAGGATGTCGTCGTCGTCTTCATGGCTTTTTCCGAGCAACATCGTGCTGAGTTGTTTCGAAGGTAGTCCTGTAATAATCTGCTCACGAGTGTTCCAGAAATCTAAGTTCACCTCCTTGCGCAACCGCATCTTGGCGTGGAAATAAACCACCGAGCTTTCGTTGCGCTGTTGGACGCGCTCGTACATTTTGCGCCAGCGTTCCGCCGCACGCGTCTGGCTCAGAAAGGTTCGTCGAAAACGCTCTTCGAAATCTCTCCAAGTGTTAATTTCGGATCTCTTCGAACGCAGCCAGTCACTTGCCGGTGCGGTCAAAAGGGACTTTGCGGTCGCAAGCATGAAAGGCTCAGGCCAGCTGTGCAGCGCCGCAGTCGAACGAAGATTCTCAATGCAGTCCCTTGCTGAGGGTGCGTCCTCGCAACCGAAATGCTGTTGCTGAGGTCGAGCTTCAAATGTTGTTGCCGAGGCCGGACATTACCTGCAACGCAGCGATTCCACCGGGCGTTCCTGCGGACACGGGCTGTGGCGTCCCTGACGAAGCCAAGCGCTCGAGCAATGCCTTTAGGACGCGGTCCTTTTCCACCAGAGCGTTCAACAGTTCGCGCACGGTAACACCATCGCTTCGGTCAGCACCCTTGGTCAGCACCCACGGGAGAATCCGCCTCACGCATAGTCTCAGCCGTAACACCACTCTTGTCGCTGTCGGCTGGGGCGCCTCCACTCCGATGTCCTTGGCTGTTCATGGTGCCGCTTAGTTCGTTAGGCTTGGTAATCCCACTTCTGAGACGTTGGAAAATCCGAGACCCTCAATCACAGGATTGTTTGATTTGAATAGAAGTCGTTTTAATGAGTTGAAAAAAAATAAGAATGTTCACACGAAAAAGTAAAGCAAACAAACGCACTTGAGTTCGTCGCACACAGCGTCCGTCGAACCAACGCATTGACTAGCTCGCTCGCACACACACAGCCGCGCTGTCACACAAACGCGCACTGACTCTGTGCACTCTCTCTCACTTACTCTCTCTCTATCAGGCTGGATCCGCTATCCACTAATCACGTGCACGAAATATGGGGCGCTAGCTACGCGCTAATAAAATATTCCCCATCTCCCACTAAAGGGAACCATGTGTGGATGCGAAGCAGCGGGGAGATAATTAGCTTGAGCGGGAGGAACGTCGCCGCTCTCATTTCACGGCAGCGGACCGGGCGCTCATCGCGGCGCTGCACAGGAGAGAGAATGAGGTGCGCGCGCTCCGTCATTTTCATACCGCGGAACTATCGTGGCGCCCCCCAGCGGATTATGCAACTGTCACACCACCTGTCGTGCGCGCCGCCCGTAGATGATTCCTAGAGGAGAGGACGGGGGGGATCGTAGGAGAGGAGAGAGCGGCTACGGAGCGGCTGCCGCGTCCCACACCCCCCACAGCGCATGCACGTCCCCCTGCCCCTCTCTTTCCTCTCCTACGGTCCCCCCCCGTCCTCTCCTCTAGGAATCCTCTACGGAGCGGCGCACACGACAGGTGGCGCGACAGCTGCATACTCCGCTGGGGGGCGCCATGGTAGTTCCGCGGTATGAAAATGACGGAGCGCGGGCGCCTCATTCTGTCTCCTGTGCAGCGCCGCAATGAGTGCCCGGACCACTGCCGTGAAACGAGAGCGGCGACGTTCCTCCCGCTCAAGCTAATTATCTCCCCGCTGCTTCGCATCCACACATGGTTCCCTTAAGCGGGAGATGGGGAAGTTTTACGCTTAGCAGACACTCCCGCAACGTGGGGCGCACGAAGTTACTTCTTCAAATCGGAGCAGCTTTTCTCGAACAATCTGGCGAATCGCATAGGAAAGTTCCGACGACAGCCTCATGTCAACAGTTGCTACATCGCCGCGGTGGACCAACCAAACACGTTCGCAATTCGGCACATCTTCAACGTTTCGAAGGTCCGATAATGTCGTATGACATCGGAGAGGGCTCAACTTATACATCCCTCTGAGGATGCTGTTCCAGTACTTAGCGCTGCTTTGACGAGATGCCCAGCTTTGTCACTTTCTGATATACGTAGATAAACCATTTTGCATAATCTCCATATCCCCTCAACGTGTGTGGTGCAAGTCCAACCAGAAAGTCCCTCCTTATGCAAGTTTCTTCGTCGTCATGGAGGAGGGTGCCTTCCTAGAAAAGGGAGCTGTGGCCGTGCACAAAAACTTCCACAATGTGCGTGACGAGCCAACCAAGGTGAGAGCTCGTGCTGTGGAACTGCTCAAGAAATTGTCGCTTGACAAATTAGGTGCTGGTGTTAAACAAAGCAAACGCGTACTGTTGGAAGTGTTTTTACGGCTAAGTCCGACAAACCGGAAATTCCGTTTAGATCAATAGTTTCAGAAAAGAACACCTGGTTGGTGTTGGTCTCGGGGTCTCTTCAGAAACATTTAGGCTCTTTGCATGTGAACGATCCGTTTTATATTTCATGTTCCGCGTCTATTGTAGATTTCTTGTGCAAGGACAATACGGTAGGTTGCGGTGCTTTCAGCATCGATGTCGAGAACAGGTATTCTTCCATGCCCCAGTATGCCAGTAGCGTAAGAGAATGTTTCGGCTGAAGGTTTCTTAGAATTGTTAACTTTCTACCTGCGCTCCACCTTTATTTTCTGGGAAGGAGGTGCGTATGCGCAACGGTCAGGCGTGTGTATAGGGTATCGAGTAGAGCCTTTGTTGAGTCAGATACTTTGGCCAAGGTGGACAGAGGCATCAACAGCCGGCTTGGTAGCGTTACCCGAAAAATAGTGAGGTATGTCGATGACTACTTGATTTTAGATGCGAAGCATTTTATGTTCGGGGCTGTGTCCATCCTTCCCGCATCCCCCGTCCCGCGTCCCGCCTCCGGCCACTTTCATAAGTAGGGAAGCAGCCACTATGCGAACCAGAACACTCTAGTACAATAAGGCCGTCCCGCGTCCCACACCCCCCACAGCGCATGCACGTCCCCTGCCCCTCTCCTTCGGTCCCCCCCCGTCCTGTCCTCTAGGAATCCTCTACGGAGCGGCGCGCACGACAGGTGGTGTGACAGCTGCATACTCCGCTGGGGGGCGCCATGGTAGTTCCGAGGTATTAAAATGACGGAGCGCGCGCGCCTCATTCTCTCTCCAGTGCAGCACCGCGATGAGCGTCCGGACCGCAGCCGTGAAATGAGAGCGGCGACGTTCCTCCCGCTCAAGCTATCTCCCCGCTGCTTCGCATCCACACATGGTTCCCTTTAGCGGCAGATGGGGAATTTTTTCGTTTCAGACACCCAAAGACATTGTAATACAGTTTCTGGACTTTCAGATTACACTGGGAGGCTCGCATGTTTGCTGGCAATACATGCTTCGGTCTGAGAAAGCCCTTCTCAGCTGTAATGCCTGCCATTCAAAGCTGGTTCAGCAAAATATCGTTGTTCCTTGATTCACTCAGCTTTAAAGAAATGTTGCGAACATTTATTGACACAAAGTATGAAAGGGCAGGTGAACAGGCTTCAGAAGGTTGGGTACCCAGAGTCTATCATTACTGCTGCCGCCTTGAAATGTCTAAAGGCAGTAAAAATGGGAGCAGATTGTGCCTCAAAGGTTCGAACGCTAGAGTGGAACAGTTTCGCCGTTATACCGTACATCCACAGGTTTTCTCATCGCGTCAAAAAGGTTGCATCACATCATGACGTCGACATTATTTCACCGCGAAACACTAGGTGGGCGCCATTTGCCCAAAGCTGCAGAGGCGCATGTGCAGCAAGGAAGACCACAGAAAGGCTTCAGGTACCATTAGGCATGGTATGCGGTTCGTTTCTTTCACCCGTAATATTGTGTATTGCATTCCTTTTTTCATGTGGACGTAAGTATATCGCTCAGACGGGCAGATGTTTGAACATCAGTCTCAGAGAACATTTCAGCTCTATTAAAGGTTCGCCATACTCACATCTCGCGATGCACTGTTGGCAATGCGGTTGTGAACCACATTTGTCTGACACAGCGGTGATGTACCGGAACCATAACAAGATGTCCAGAGAGACATAGAAGCGTTTTGATTCTCAAGAACCATTCCGTATGTGTCAGCCAGGCTTCACTGAGCCTACACCCGTGTGAGATAGCCTCCCTTTCGGCCAACCTGGCTTCTACGATCGCAGCGTGAAAGGAAGTCTAGAGTCTGAGCATGCGTGTTTTATTATGATTGTGTTGAGTGTATCACTGTTTGACTGCGTTGTTTTTGCGCGTTTCATTTTATTCATAAGAACTGATCAAGATGTGTCGGCGTCATGACATTCGTAGCAGTATCAGCCGTTTTTTCCATGGTGACAATGTGGTGTTGTGATCTTTGATAAATAGGCGAGGATTCAAAGAATAAACTTTAGTTTGAAGTTAGCGCTTGTCTCGTGTACTTATTCCTCGCTTGTGTCCGTGTTTCTTTGCGCTACCTGCCTTAACACAAATTCCCACACACTAGCCCAGTTATCCGTTCTCCTAACCAACCAGAAAGTTGTCCTCTTTGGGCGAGTGGGAACTCAGCACACTTTCTCTTCGCGGCGGCGTCACCGAAGCAGCTGTTCAGTTTTTCAACAAAAACTAGCAGTTGTTCCGCGTACGAATACAACCGATGAGCGGAGCTCCTTAGAAATGGGACGCAAACGACTATGTACGTTTTGAAACTTCTTCACCATTCGATGGATGCGAGGCAGATTCTGTTCACGTATTTGGACAGTATCGGTCAGCTCGAGAAACTTTAGCTCTACCTTGAAACCACGCAATAAGACCCTATCAACGCACGCTCCCGCCTAATAGACAAAAGAACGAGCCTGCTTTTTTTCTTATTTTTTATTCTATTTTAACATCTTTTATCCTTTCCCCTCCTCTCTCTCTCTCTCTCCCTACTTTCAGTCCCCCCATCCCCTTCCCCACACAGAGTAGCAAGTCAGCGATTTGCATATGCCGGCTAAATTCTCTGCTTTTCAATAAAGAGTTCTGTCTCTCTCTCTCATTTCGCTGTGTTGGTCGATGCCAATGATCTTACGAAAGTAGCATTCGCTGAAGGTGTCCACATCGGGTAGGTCGTATTTCCAGTACTTGCTGAAGCGGTCGAACCCGCAATGGCTGTACTGTCGGAGGAAGGAAGAGATGGAAGCACGGAGGAAACTACATTCGTCCATGGCAGCTGAGTGTGTGTGTGTGGCACAGGCAGAACGCTGGCTTCTTTTTAACGCGAAGTGTTTTTCGCGCCGCGCTCCTTGTTTGCGCCGCACGCGCGGAGAGCGTCTGCTGTGCTCGGAGGTGGGAACGCGCGTTCACCGGTTTGAGGGAAGAGGGCAGTGTCGAAGAAAGAGGGAGACAGGTGGGAGAGGGGTGCGAGCGGTGATGCGGTGGGGAGCATCGACGGTGGCGACGGCGCCGGTGGAGTGCGGCCCTAAGGAGCTTCTCTCCTAAAAAAAAGTCGCAGTTTCGCCGCAAGGGCGAAGCAATGAAGGTGATAGCAACAACTTCGGATTTCACGCTAAGAACGCCAAGCAGATCGAAATTTGGAGCGCGCTGCTCAAGCGCAAAGGACGCACGAAAAGTACAAACACAGGACGAGCGCGAACTAACAACATTCACAGCTCGACACTTAACGCTCTGCTCAGACAAAAAGGGCGCCCGAAACATACGCCCAGGTATACATAGGACCAACGGGAACTAACAAGTGTCACAGTTGGTACTTCACTGTGTTTGAACAGCGCGCTTCTTTCGCGAACGGGGCCTCTGCAGCGAGCCAAGTGACCTTTGTGTGCTCTGTAACCTAAACGCAATCTTTCCGGCGATAGCACATGACGTAAAACCGCCCCTAGGCCCATTCCAAGATAAGCGCGCGCGCGCAGACGGGCGACTACGCCGCGAGGGCAAAGGGCAGGCTGAGGAGCCAATGCATCGCAACAAGTGGCGCCCAGCGCGCACTTCGCGCCGTCTCGCCGGTTCGATGGTAGAGAACACGCTGATATTTCCCCGAGATCGGCGTACCGCCAGCGGTGAATGGTGTATATAAATTGGTCGCCGTTAACATGCTGATGGATGTGCGCTTCTGTGGCCTAGCGGTTAGCGCCGCACGCTGCGGAGCGGAAGGTCGCCCGTTCAATTCCGCGCGTCGGAAATTATTTTTCTTCCTTGCTTTTATATATATCTATACATATACACGGCATGATGGCGACGGCGACACCGATGGCGAAAAGCTACCGAGAGTGTCCATATAATTGCTGTCGCAATAAAAAAATTCCCCATCTCCCGCTAAAGGGAACCATGTGTCGATGCGAAGCAGCGGGGAGATAATTCGCTTGAGCAGGAGGGACGTCGCCGCTCTCATTTCACGGCAGCGGTCCGGGCGCTCATCGCGGCGCTGCACAGGAGATAGAATGAGGCGCGCTCGCTCCGTCATTTTCATACCGCAGAACTACCGTGGCGCCTCCAGCGGAGTATGCAGCTGTCAGACCAACTGTCGTGCGCGCCTCTCCGTAGAGGATTCCTAAAGGAGAGGACCGTAGGAGAGGAGGAGGCGACGTGCATGCGCTGGGGGGGGGGGGGGGGGATGTGGGACGCCGGAGCCGCTCCGTAGAGTAGAGAAAGGGGGGTGAGCGTAGGAGAGGATAGGGAAGGGGACGCGCATGCGCTGTGGGGGGTGAGGGACGCGGGGGGCCGCTACATAAACTAGTGGATTCCTAGATGAGAGAAAGGGAGTAAGCGTAGGAGAGAGAAGTTGAGGGGGACGCGCATGCGCTGTGGTGGTGTGGGACGCGGGAAGGTCAAGATCAAGGAATGGGGTCAACCTGGGCGACAGACACCACCTGCCTAGCCATTGCTAAGCAGCCTCTGTGCTCTCGGCCATGACTCTGATGACTGTGTTAGTGGTTGACGGCCTTCATATTACTACAGTGTTCTCGTTCGCATAATGGATGCTTCCCTACTTCATGAAAATTGCCGGACGCGGGACGGGGGGACGGGGGACGCGGGAGGGACGGACAGAGCCCCGAGCATAAGATGCTTCGCATCTAAAAGTCAGTTTCAGCGCAAGGGGGGAAGCAACGATTGCGATAGCAACAAATTGTAATGTTGTACGAAGTGACGCTGGCAGCTTCCTCTTTTGGATCCAATCTCATGCAACTCTACAAAACGCTGGTGTAAGAGGATACGGCTGCTCCAGGGACACTCTTCGCACATTTCTCCTCGCGTTGAGAGTGCAGCACCTAGAAAGTTATGCGAGCCGCCCGCTGACGGCTGCCGAGATAGCGAGATAATGCGCGCGCCAGCGATGACGGTGCTCGTAAAATCAAAGGTCGCAGTGGTTGCTCGAGGGACCCCCCTACACCCCCCCCCCCCCCCTCGCGTCTTTTCCCGCTCGTTAAAAACACGGGGGACATTTCCTCTGTGCTTGAGCATTCGACACCGGTCTAACAAGCTAGGGATCTAATCGTATGCACCTCGGAGTGACGCAAATGGGCCAGTTCGTTTGATCTTCGTTTCAGCCACGTTCGTCGCCCCGCTAGCGTGCTATTACCCCGGGGTAGAAAGTGCGATGCGCTGGGGAATCTTATGAATTTGGACTTAATACACAACATGACGGCGACGGCAACGGTGACGGCGAAACCCCGTCGAGACAGTCCATATAATTGATATCGCAATAAAACCAGCAAATTCCTTTTACGATTACAACCGATGAGCGAAGCTCCTTAGAAATGGGATGCAAACGACTATGCGCCAGATATACGACTATGCGCCAGATAAACGACTATGCGGTAGCCGCACCAGCGGCGGTGCGGCTACCGAGTCTACCGTAGAGCGCTGGATGGCAGCTACGGCGCATGTGCAGTGCGCCCCTCCTTGCCGTCCACTGATGCGAGCTGACACGCCTGATACCTACCTGCCTGTGCGTCAAACCGGCCACATGACTGCGCGACGGGGAACGCTTCCGGATCCGCTCTACCAGGCCGATAAAAGGGAGCATCTCAGCAGCCATCGACTGGGGTGCGGTACTCTTCTTGGCACGAACTCACGTTGCTTCATGTATCAGGTTGGTTATTTGAATTATGCAAAATGTTACCGCACGAGTAATGTGATGCTTGTAAGAGTGTCGTACCCCATTGATGGACGGAAGTTGTGCCTGTTCACTTGCTCTGTCTGCAAATATGTGGTTGACTCTGTTTGGCTGTTAATCTGCAATGACTGTTCTTTGTTGGGGGGTGGCTCTGTTGCTCCTGTCAGGAGACGTAGAGCTTAACCCTGGCCCTATGAACTTAACTGAAAGAGAGCAGATGGCGAACATTGAGAAGA
This sequence comes from Rhipicephalus appendiculatus, assembly GCA_030522465.1. NCBI lineage: Eukaryota > Metazoa > Arthropoda > Arachnida > Ixodida > Ixodidae > Rhipicephalus > Rhipicephalus appendiculatus. The sequence continues at coordinate 60,829 of JALIZH010026010.1, read as the reverse complement.
TTCTTCTAGATATACAAACTGGTCAGGCGACTATGCTAGCTAAACTTGCGGAAATAGTGACGAAGCAAACCGACCTAGAACAGAAAATAGACAGCGTGATAGCAAAATCAAATGTAATCGAGGAGCGCATTAAAACTGTTGAAAAATCTGAAAAGAAGATAGAGGCTAAGATTGACGACCTCGAAAATAGGAGCCGCAGGCTAAACCTAGTTTTTTATGGTGTGCCAGACAATGAGCGCAAAGAAACGTGGGAAAAATCTGAGAGCCTGATTGAAGATATTTGCCGCGACGTGCTCAAGCTTGATAACATTCCGATCGAGCGAGCTCACCGGCTAGGTGCCTTCACAGAGGGACGCATTAGGCCCATTGTGGCAAGCTTCTCAGGGTGGAAAGCTAGGGAAAGTGCTATGCGTAATGCTTACAAATTTAAGAACACTTCATTCAGTGTATCCGAAGACTTCAGTCATGCTGTTCGCGAAAAGCGACGGCTTCTTTGGAATTATGCAAGGGAAAAGAGAGATAGCAGAGAATACCGTGTGCGCCTTAACTATGATAAGCTTATAATCAACGGAAAGACGTTCGTGTGGGACAGTGAAATGAACCAACCCGTCCTGCTTCGTGCACATGCGCGATCTCAAGGAGCTGACTGACGTGACATCAGTCATCCCAGAACCGGAAGAATCGAGACTTTAAATACGTGCGGGCGCATACCTGTGCTTCTTGTGAACTGTCGAAGTATCAATAATAAAGTTGACGAGTTTGCGTCCCTTGTGGTGACTACTCAAGCGAAAATTATCATGGGTACAGAATCTTGGCTCGAGAATGCGATACCTGATACTGAAATATTCCCACATGGATTCACTATTTATAGGAAAGATAGAAATCGTCATGGCGGTGGCGTCTTCATTCTTGTTGCGAACGAATGGACTAGCGAGGAAATTTCTTTTCATAATTCAGCCGAAGCAGTGTGGTGCCGCGTTTACTTACCGAAGGGAAATACTGTCGTTTTTGGTTGTTTCTATCGTCCGCCGGACAGTGGTGATACTCCTATGACACTGCTTTCTGCGATGGTGCAGTTGATTCCAGACAGTGTACTCCTGAGTGGGGATTTTAACTTACCCGATTTTGATTGGATAACCTGTGGTACACAGAATAGGTCGTCAGTCTATACTTTGTTTGGTGAATTCTTGAGAGTTTTTGGTTTTTGTCAATATGTGAACGTTCCCACAAGACACGGTGCCATTCTAGATTTAATCTTATTTAATGACCCAAATGTTGTTTCCACTGTGTCGGTGATTCCTGGTATAAGTGACCATAAGGCCATTGTGGCAGATTTAAACATAAAAAACGTTCAAGTAGCACAGGCAATACCACGAAACATTTTCCTGTATGAACATGGTGACTACGATTCTGTTTCTGCAGAATTAGAGCTTTACTACCCAGCATTCTTGCTTCTGGCAAAAGGCCGTTGTTCTTTAGCGCTGTGGTCTTCTTTTCGTGATAAGCTACTTAAGGCAGTCGAAGCTCATGTACCAAGCAGAACACTAAAGAAGAGAACGAAACAAAAACCTTGGTTTAATGGCGACATTCGCAGGTTAATTAGGAAAGCACGAAGTTCGTATAGAAAATTTCGCAAAGGGAGTACCGCGTCTGATGAACAAGAGCTGAGGAATGCAAACCTGATGCTCAAATCAGCAGTAAAAATAAGAAAGGATTCATTTTTTGCCGATCTGAATGATAGGTTAAAGAAAAACCCGAAAGAGTTCTGGAAGTATGTCAAACAAAGTAGAAAAGACGATATGAGCATTCCTGCTCTGACTGTGCAGAGTAATACTATATGCACCGATGAAGAAAAAGCTGAAGCTTTCAACAAATATTTTCAGTCAGTTTTTACTCGAAGTACGCCTGGCGATGTGGTGGCGTTTCCAGTCACGCAGCCTTCCATGAAAGACGTAGAGATTGACATTAATGGTGTTGATTGCATGTTACGGCAGATAGATACATCGAAAGCAGTTGGACCGGACGGCCTATCACCATTTGTTCTTAAAAATTGTCACATCATCATTGCACAGTACTTATGCGTTATATATGAAACTACACTCAGTACTGGAATTGTTCCGCATGACTGGAAAGTTGCTAACGTCATCCCGGTTCATAAATCAGGTGACAAGAAGCTCGTCGAAAATTACAGGCCCATCTCACTAACAGCAATTTGTTGCAAGTTATTTGAGCACATCTTATATAGTGAAACAGTTAAATACCTGGAGTCAATCAACTTCTTCACACCATCTCAACATGGTTTCAGAAATGGACGCTCATGTATAACCCAGCTAGCCGAATTTCAACATTACATTGCACAATCCTTTGACAGTAACGCTCAAGTAGATGCAGTGTTCCTTGATTTCCGTAAAGCCTTTGATACCGTCCCACATAACCTGTTAGAATTTGCAATGCTTTCTGCAAACATAAACCCTAAAGTTATTACTTGGATAAAGGGCTACTTAAACGGTCGCCAGCAAAGCGTAGTACTCAACGGCTCAAAATCATCCGCGGTAACCGTCACATCCGGCGTACCACAAGGGAGCGTATTAGGACCTTTACTGTTCCTGATTTATATTAATAGCATAGTTGATGGTGTTACCTCTCCCATTAAGTTATTTGCAGATGATTGTGTAGTGTTTAGAGAGATTAAATCGCGCAAGGATGCTGAAATTTTGCAGAATGATTTGTGCACAATATCAACGTGGTGTCAGAAGTGGAAAATGAGTCTAAACGTCCGGAAATGTTGCTGCGTATCATTTACTAACCGAATTCGTAAACTAGATACAACGTACAAAATCAACAATTCAATAATTAGCAATGAATCTCATTATAAGTATTTGGGCGTCTATTTTTCCGATAATTTTAAGTGGATTAAACACATTGATATGACCGTGACAAAGTCAGGTAGAATGCTGTACTTTATACGCAGAAATTTTAAGCAAGCTTCACAGACCGTGAAGCAAACCCTCTATTTAATATATGTAAGACCTATTCTAGATTATGCTTGTGTAATATGGGATCCCCATCAGCAATACTTGATCGACAGACTAGAAAAAGTACAAAACCAAGCAGCCAGATTTGTTAGCAACAACTATAATTCGTTTGCAAGTATCACAGAAATAAAACAAACCTTGAAATGGGAGCCGCTAATGGTAAGGAGGCAGAAACTGCGGCTTAAATTTCTTCATAGTATTTATTACAACAGAAATGCCATTAAGCTTCTTGATTATCTCTTCATACCAACATCGTCTCAAATCGACGAGATAATTCACGAAAAATATTAAAATACCCCTACAAAACCCACTCTTTTGGTAGTTCCTTTTTCGTAAAAACAATACAGGAATGGAACCGGCTCCCGGACGATATCGTTAATGAAAGTGATAATGAAACCTTTTTTTCTTCCCTGTAACAACGCCCGCAATATCACTGAATGATTTGTAATCTCGAAGCGTTTAGGTGTTTAAAATGTATGACTGTGACGTTCTTTATAATATGTGTAATTCACCATTGTTCGAGTGTTTTTTTTTCTTCTCTCAAAAGTATATTGTGTATTGTTGTGTTTGTTGTAGCTATTATATCGATTGAGAACTATGTTATGTTATTACCTATGTGTACCTCCCCTACGCAATGCCTTATGGCGATGTAGGTGAAGTGTAAATAAATAAAAAATTGGCCGCGTATCTGCGTGCTTCGCTGCAAATGTCGTCGAAAGACGATAGTCTTGTGCCGACTGCACTGCATGAGCGGCATGAGTACCACAATTTAATAGCTGGGCTAGCCGCTGGGCTCGTTTTTCGGACGTTTTCCGGGCACGCTTAGACGGACGCCGGCGTTTCTCCGCTGAAATTTGGTCGTCGGTCTTTTCTCTGCGTTCTCTGATCATGTCGTGTAGAGTGGGTCGTATTTCATCAAGCGGCCATATATGTTTTGCCTTGCCTGAGACAGCGCTCTTCTAAGATGAATCAGCCGCATCTGGCTGGCATTGATAAAATAGAAGAGGACGCCATCTACAGCGCTACCGGGGAACATCGGCTTGTGTTGAACTATGCTGCTGCCAGGTGGCAGCACGACGCGTCGAAGTTAAATCACTGGGCGGAGACTTGTTTTGTACACAGCGGCGCATTTTCAGCGCCGCGTAATAAACACTAGGATCTTTATAATTACGTATCTATAGATTTTGTTTTAAAGGAACATTGTGAATAGTACTAAGGTATTGATGTTGTGCCTCAGGTATGCGTAATATTTGATTTTAATTGCCCACGCTCACCCGTATGAACACATGCTTCTCGATCAACATTGGAGGTCGTAAGGCAGGGGGGTTAAACTTTGGCCAACCAGCTGAATCGTGCGACGTGCCGACAAACAGACAGACAGACAGACAGACCAAAATTTCTCCGTTTAGGTATCCCAAGAAAGACTATCGTCTTTAATAAATATCGCTGCTGGCTTTCATGAAGGCGGCAGGGTGGGAAGCGGGTGCGGCGAGCGTCTGCTGCGCTCGGTAGAGGGAACGACTGAGTGATTTCGTGTGCTGCGCGCGCAGCGCAGGGAGACGGAGACAGGTGGCGTAGGGTTGCGAGCGGTGATGTGTAGCGGAGCTTCGACGGCGGCGACGGAACGCCGCGCGCGGCGTTTGGCGCACGCGACTCTGTCATTGTGGTCGCAGGTTTCCGCTGGCCGCAGGGTGTATGTGGTAGCACGTATGGTCTCATTCCTCCTCTTCCGCGTTTGCGTCTTGAGTAGGTTCATACTGGCTGGAGGAAGGATGCAAGCAATCACGGACCTTCCTGCACTCTGCGCCAAGATTGCCTGGGGTGGCCGAAAACATCTCGATTGCGCTGGCTCTCCCACCAAACTTGTCGATGTCCGATTGATCAGCGGCAATTGCCGTGTAAAAACCACTCCGTTGTGGTCCACGCGGCCTTCCGGCAACACAGTGGTGGTGCGGATGAAGTGGTTCGCGACGTACACGGGCTCACTCACCAGGGGGACAGGGCTGGTGAAGATGGCCTTCATCCGGCTGCGGTGTAGACTCAGTCATGATTGCGTCTCCGCTTGATGTAACGGACTGACCGTCGACGAATGTGGCATCATTCATCACTTTGGTTTCGTGAAGTGATATGTCGCTGAGCAGTAGGTGAGTGTCACCACATTCGGCCAATGACTGCGTTGAAAGCGGAGGACCATGCTTTGACGCAACAAGGGCCTTTTTCCCAGAATTCGCAGACAGGCCCGGCTTCCGGTGCTGTTGCTCGTGAAGTCAGCGCCCCTACTCCGACTGTCGCTGGTGGAAAGAGGTCGCACTGACATGATCATGCGATGGTGAAGCTTGTGATCGCTTCTCCATTGGCTGCGAATGAGATATGGCATCAAAGTTTGTCGAGATGGTATGATGTCGGTTACAGACGCCCAGTTTGATAGCAGAAGTGGTGAGCCTGGTCTCAGTGGTGTGTTCGTCTCAGGACAGGTTGTGACACCGTCTCAAGGGGAGCTGCAATGCACAGTTGCAGCCTTAAGGTGGTGCCCTTCCAGAGCTCCATTCTCGGTAATACTCAGGTTGTACTGGGCGGTGGCAGTGGAATGGAAGTGCATCCGTCCGAAAGAAGCTCTCAGCCTTGCGCTCCACCCTGCTCAGGATTGCTGCCGCATGCCTTCGTATCTATGCCACGCCGCGGCAGTATTTCGAAGGTCGTCTGGCTACGCACCACTCCTGCTGTTCCGTCGATCCCTTGCGAGCTCCGAGAGCGTTGACGATGGCCACCCAATTGTCGGCGTCATCCTGGAAGCCGCGGCACTGCGGTAGTTCGAAGGCAGCCAGCGATGATGATACGGATGCCGAAACTCCGGATCATGTTGACGCCTGCAGCCCAGTTGGTGTGAAAGCTCTGTGAGGGTATACCGGAGCTTTCTACGGCTCTCTGGGGAGGTATGTTCGTGGTCTTGCGAGGCGGTTACGGTCAACGCGGCACTAATCGAGCATAGTGCTGGCAAGGCGGAGGAAACAGCACAGAGTCCGACACCGTCAAGGCGTTGACCGTGACGCGGAGTCGCGTGATGGTGGCGGAAAGCTGGGCTGCGCTTTCGAACTAGTCGCACGCGGAGCCAGTGGTGACGTCCGAGGTGTACGCCTCGATCAGTGTACTGACTGCGGTGGTATCCTTGGCCGAGGGAGCTTGAACAGCACCCCTAGGCAGCTTAGGTGCCCAGGAAGTACTGAACGAGGCGTGGTCGCAGCGGGAAGCGTGAACGGCATTCCCGGGCAATGGTAGGCCGTGCACTGGCTTCGCGACGCAGGGGTAAGCCTTCTCTTTAGCCATCGAGGAGGCCAGGACGCCGTCCTCGAATGGCAGCGTTGGTGCTTCCGGCAGAAGGAGGATCATGGGCTCCATGATCGCGGTACCGTGGAAGGCATTCGCAAAAAGGAAAGCTCACAGCGGCAATGACTCGTGGGGATGCGCTTACGGTTTGTGGGTCGTCGTAGAGTGCGCTATTGTGCGGTCGCTCCGCAGCGTGCTGCGCTAGCCAACACAGCCACACGCCATGCTCGTGCCAGCGACATCACGGCGAGCTATTCATATGCCCCATTTGCCGCTCGCGGTACGCAGATCTCGAAACAGCTTCAGCGTGTTTTCTATCACGCAACGCTTTTACAGTTTCTTTCCAATTGAAAACTGCCCTTGAGATGCGCTCGAAAAAAGTGGCTCCCTTTTGTACCACTCATGATGTAGAAGGGGAAAAAAATTGACGGCAGATCCACGAGGTGAATGATGATGAGATTGGGCGAAGCTCCTGGAAGTAATCATCGGTTAAACCGTGAAATTTCTTCCGTTAATTCGTCCGATAAAATTGACGTGAAACGATTGATTAAATGTTTTATAAAACTTTTATTGCTGGTTTCCGTTGTCCTTTCATTATGACCGCTTTGTGGTCGGTGAAATGTAAGCTAAGTGGTTCTTGCATACGAGCACACACCGACGGCAACGAGCATCGTCAACTACAAACCTGTATCGCGATATGGTTTTGATTATAAAACCATTGCTTTAGAAAACACCTGGCGTCTTTCGTTAAGCAGCTGGCGTCTTTTCGTTTTGCTTTAGAAACATCTGGCGTCTTTTCGTTTTGCTTTTAGAAAACATCTGGCGTCTTTCGTTGGTTTATTTCATCAATCAACGGCGTTTTGAACAAAATTTTTATTGTTTAATCACGCACAGGAGAAGTCTCACCAGGCACTACCTTGGAGGTAAACAATGGCTGCTACTGGGAATGAGAGACAGCAGAAGTCGGCTTTTAACACTTCTACTTCTACTAACGTTTCCTACTGGAACATGCCAATGGCTGCTAATGGGGAATGAGAGACAGAAGAATTCGGCTTTTAGTTAACGCGCAAGCTGCGAATTTTTTATTGTTCAACAACGCACAGGAGAAATCTCCCACCGGCACCACCTTGGAGGTCAAAGCGTAAGACTGGTTACGCACTACGACGAGGGACAAACGGGTGCCGCTTTAAGGAGCTTCGCCCCTAAAAAAGATTTTAGTCGTTCCGGAGATCTGTATAGACATGTTTCTCCAATTCTCTCATCATATCCCCTTCACAAATGACCCATATAAGAGGGAAAAGCCTTCCTTTAAATGGCCGCGTAACCTGATATCTTGTCCAACCCTATCCTCACCCACCTACCCTCCCCCCGCTCTAACCTTCTTCCCTTTCCCGGCCCTTTGCGGGACTGAATTTCGAGACTGCAGTCCGCTAGCGGTGGTGAGTTTCAGACACCTGCTCTACAACCCCTCCTACGGCGACGCAATATCAAATGCCTAAAATTGCTGCAAATTCTCCTTCACACTGCACGCTACTCATTAACTAAAGAATACCTGTCTCCCGATAATTTCAAACTCGCAAGGAATAGCCACAAATTTAAGCTCACACTGCTTCAACCACGTATTAACCTACTGAAATTCAGCTTCGTTTCGCACACTATTCAAAAATGGAATGTATTGCCTGGTTCAACTAGAATGTTGCCATTAGATTTCTGGCATGAATGCATTGGTTAGCGCGGTTTCTTAAAAAGTTGTTGTATTTTTCTTTTTTTTTAATTTCCTTGTACTGCAGCATTGCCTTATGTTCTCTTCTATGCCAATGTAAAAAGCACTCGTGCGATAGCCCAAATTGGGCAGCAGTGTATAAAAATAAATAAATAAAAATAAATAGGTACATATCCATTACTTTCTCTTTCCCACTCTCTCTATCTTTATTTCTCTTCCTTTTTATATATCTCTGCTTCTTTCTCTCTCCTTTTTTATATCGCAATTTCTCTCCGTCTTTCTCTCGCTCTTTTGATATCCGGCTTACGTATATTTTTTATGTATCTGTTTCTTTCTATCCCTTTCTCTATTCCGCTTCGTCTTTCTATCTTTTTATGCCTTATTCCCTTTAAATTCTTTTTTCTCTCTCTCTTTCTTCCAATCACTTTCTGGTTCTCCCTCCATCTTTTCTTCTTTCTCTTTCTTTCACTCTCTATTTCCTCTTTCGCTGACTATCTCTTCCTTTCTCTCGCACTCTTTGTTGTGTCTCACGTGCTCCCCCTTAGAAATAGCAGTTTTCGTTTAACGCTCGCACCCGCTGTACTCAGATGCGCAGCACTGGCCGTTTCAAACTATCCTAGAATGCCTATTGCAAGTACAGTTGCCCTTTGTCCAACAGATCATAATTCCTTTTGCGAATCAGAGAAGATCTCACTACGTGTACGTAAGGCAACACATAAACATACGTAGATCAACACTTTCGTCATGCTTTGGTGCTGCTGGAATCCTAAATAGGATATTACCAGATATTCATATATATACCTAAGTATTTTTACACCACACCCATCAAGTTCCTGTTCAATAGCTTCATCAATACAACTCCCAAAAAAAGTATAGGTCAGAAGAGGGGCCATCCTCGACCCGATATAAATACCCTCTTTTTTGCCAGCACAGTTTAGCCTCAAAACCTATAACAGTGGAACTTAAATAACATCTTAATTATTCGAGGAAGGAACTGACAGAAACATAACACATCTTTGGTCGCATGTTTTATTCAAAGCATGTTTTTAGAAGAGGCACTTGTGCTGTAAAAATAATTTTAAGGTCTTATCAGTAAAACTAAATGGGGTTAAGAAGAATGCTGTTGAATTGTTGGAAGCGAATGGTATTCAAAAAAGAGCCTCTAGGGAGAAAAAAGCATAAGGTTTTCACTTGACCGTCTTTTTCACAGTAAAAACACATAAAGACAGTTTGCCTTTCAGAACCACAGTCTCTGAAAAAATTCGTGGCAGTTGTGCTTCTCTCAATTTCTTCAGAAATGCTTAAACTATATAAAGGTTCAGGATCCGTTCGTGGTGTTTAATTCTGAGGAAGTTGTGCACTACTTGCGAAACTGCAAATCCAGGATACAGCGTTTTTAGTGTTGATGCCGAAGATTTGTATTATTGTACACCTCAGAGTGAAGTGATATGTCCGAAGACACATTGATTTCTATAGTGATGAGTCTGACTTTGTCAATAAGCGCTGTGTTTCTATCAATCCCTTCCTCTAAATATGAAGGTGTTATTTAAGTTCCGCTAGTGTAGGTTCTGAGGGTAAGCTATGTAGATAATTATCTGGTAATATTAGATGAAAGTGAAAACTCTAGAACTTTGTATCACGTACTTCACGTTTTCAAGAAGATTTGTAAGGGCCTAAAATTTACGTACGAGGCTGCTCAGCAGAATGAGCTGCGATTTCTTGATTTGATGTCGTCTGTCACCCCCCGATCTATTTGTAGGCAGTTTTGGCTACGTTAAAAAAGTAATTCTTGATTATTCATCTGGCCATTCAACAAAATTGGGGGACCATTAAACTTCGCTTTTAAGAGTTGAACGCGATAGCGATATACCGTCCCGAGCGCGTACTTCAACCACTTAGTACATACTTGCTATGCACCCACTACGTGGTGTTAAGGAAATACGCGCAGTAAGGTGTGTGCCTTTTGTAATGGGTGGCTGGCTCTAAACTAAAAAAGCGTTATGATAGTCACAGTCGCCCGATGGCAATGTACGCTTGTACCACGCAATATTACAGGAGTATTACACGTTATGTTGCGATGCCTACATAAAGAATGCTTGCGTTTGCGAAGCATGAAAGTTATTTTCACTGCATTTCCAAGCAGAGGAAGTTATTTTCACTGTACTTCCAAGCAGAGGCGTGGCTGTGTGGTAGAACACCTGCTTGGCACGCACACGTCCTAGGTTCGATTCTTATTCGGACCCGGAAATTTTCACTATTTATTTTATTTGCATCTGTCTCGATTTTTCGGTCACGGACAAACTGATGATTTTTCTCTCACAACTAACGACGCCGACGCCGGAATTTCTGCGAAACGAGCTCTTTAATGCCATCGCGTTAAAATTGTAGAAGATAGCATTGCTGGGTCCGTTCTACGGTCGGCTAAATAAGGCGTGCCTTCATAGAATAAAAGGGATTGTGTCAAGACAGGTTGGCAGGTTAAAATGTGCTGTGTTCCCACGTCCCGTTTTGACAAGAACATGTTAAAAGTTAATTCGAGCATTAAAAGGAGGTCAGGGCAGGGATGAAAAAAAAAGAACTGTTCGAAAAAAAAAAGTTCCCCATCTCCCGATAAAGGGAACCATGTGTGGATGCGAAGCAGCGGGGAGATAATTAGCTTGAGCGGAAGAAACGCCGCCGCTCTCATTTCACGGCTGCGGTCCAGGTGCTCATCGCGGCACTGCACAGGAGAGAGAATGAGGCGCACGCGCTCCGTCATTTTCATACCGCGGAACTACCGTGGCGCCCCCAGCGGAGTATGCAGCTGTCACACCACCTCTCGTGCGCGCCGCTCCGTAGAGGATTCCTAGAGCAGAGGACCGTAGGAGAGGAGAGAGAGGGGACGCTGGATCCGCTCCGTAGAGTAGAGGATTCCTAGAGGAGGGAGGGGGGAGAAGACGCGCATGCGCTATGGGGATGTGGGATGCGGGCGCCGCTCCGTAGAGTATTATTCCTAGAGTAGAGAAAGGGGGTGAGCGTAGGAGAGGATAGGGGAGGGGACGCGCATGCGCTGTGGGGGGGTGTGGGACGCGGGGGGCCGCTCCGTAGAGTAGAGGATTCCTAGAGGAGAGAAAGGGGGGTGAGCGTAGGAGAGAGAGGGGGGAGGGGACGCGCATGCGCTGTGGTGGTGTGGGACGCGGGAAGGAGGGACGGACTAAGCCCCCCTCCAAACACATGCAAGCAAGATCAAGGAATGGGGTTAACCTGGGCGACAGACACCACTTGCCTAGCCATTGCTAAGCAGCCTGTCTGTGCTCTTGGCCATGACTCTGATCACTGTAGTAGTGGTTGACGGCCTTCATATTACTAGTGTTCTGGTTCGCATAATGGGTGCTTCCCTGATTCATGAAAGTGGCCGGACGCGGGACGGGGGACGGGGACGGAGGACGGGGGGACACGGGACGCGGGAGGGACGGACAAAGCCCCGAGCATAAGGTGCTTTGCATCTAAAACAACCCGTCTTGCAATTGTACCGTATGTTCATGCTTGGTCCCATCGTTTGAAAAAAACGTCGCCGGTAGATATGGGGTTGAAATGGTTTTTTTCAATAGCAAACAAAGTAGGGGAAATTTGCTGACATGTACGTAAACAGGCAGAGGCCAAACATGAAACTGAAGAAGGTTGTGGTGCCAAGCGCAGAACTCAGACTATCAGTTGTTCCACGAATGTTGTTTACAATCTGTGGTTCTCTTGTGGCTCTGTATATATAGGCCAGACAGGCAAATGTGTAAAATGTGAGATTAAGGGAGCATGAGGCTAACTTACGCTGTGGTGGTTTATCGCACATTTCTGAGCACTGTTAGAAGTGCAGCTGTGGGCCTCAGTTTAACCTCACAAGCATCATTTCAAGACATCTTGACAAGACGACTGGGCAGAATAATCGAGTCATGGCAAATCCAAAATAAATAAAGTTCATGTATCAGCTGTCCTTCTGTCGCTCTACAGAATAAAGAAATTTTGTACCTGAATGGATAACTTGCTTTGGGCTTTGTTTGTTGTTTTGCATTGTGGGCAGCTACGGGTGTGTATATATCTTCTCTGTGCTACTGAATAAACGTCACTTGCGAGTCGGCGCTTGTGTTCGAGCGATCAATAGTCTTTTCGTCTGCTTTGTCGCGTCTTTCTAAAATCCATGCGCTTGTGGTGTATTGACTTCGGTTGTCTCTGTCTACGGCGCCATGTCTAGTTAGACAAAAATACTTATATTTAATTGATTTCCTTATAATTAGGTATTTTGTAAAGCTATGTGCGGAGTTTCGATGTCACCGTTGACATACCTGCACCCTCCCCCATCGTAGCACTATAAGGCGATGTGTTTATGACGTGAACAAATAAAATGCACTAAAACACTTCTCGTGTGAACAAATAACTTTGGTTGCTTTCGGCTTCAAATACACGAGAAGAAACATCAAGATCCAGAGCATTCTTCAACGTTAGATGGCCCGCAAATGTTTATTAGTTTCCTTTGTAAATCATAGCATGATGTTCTGTGCTTCAGTCCCTCTAGCCTCAAGTAGTCCGTCTTACCAATAGTAAATTTCCTCAGCGGCTTCTTCAAGCTCATTACAAATTGCCGTTATATTTGAGCCAACTGCATAAAGAAACGAAGTGATTAATCAAGCATATCTGCTAAAACATGTGACACATGATGCGTGCAATTCAATTAGTTGGCACCCACATGGCTGATTGATATTTCTGTTAATGACAGAAAGGGTACAGTAGCAATTTATTCAATTTCGTGACATATCGACTTTGACTGCAAGATAGTAAGCCACACCCCTGCATGATCGCGTTCCTTGGATCAATGAGTGCAGGTGTGCAAGTGAGCACCAAGCTATTGAGCAAAACTTCCGCCAGACAACACGCTTTGGGGGGGATCTATTTCAAGAGAAGCATTCAGGAAGGAACTGCAGTTAAGCCGCTTTTTATTTCGCCTTTGAGCTAAGCTTTGCGAGAGGTTCATGAGTTGTGTAGTTTGGCGCACCTCGTTGGCTTACCAAGCGCGCCCATAACGTCGAGAGAAGCGTCACCTATGTTCGTTCGTAAAGATGGCAAACGACTTGTACCACAGACGTAAGTTTTCCCAAAGCAAGTGCACTCTGCGGTGCATTGGTGTGCATATCATAAACAGCTACCGTATCAGTGCGGGGACGAACAGCGCCTGACTTCCATTTCATAATTTAATTTAACATCTGGGATTTAACGTCCCAAAACCACGATATGATTATGAGAGACGCGGTAGTGGAGGGCTCCGGAAATTTTGACCATCTGGTGTTCTTTAACGTGCACTGACATCGCACAGTACACGGGCCTCTACCACTTCGCCTCCATCGAAATGCGACCGCCGCGGCCGGGATCGAACCCGCGACCTTCGGGTAAGCTTCCATTTCATAAGTCAAAGAATTGCGTATGTGACGCTGACTACATTGCTATAAAAAATTACGGCGTCTTCAGACTAGTAGTGCCCAGCCTAAGTAAGAGCGCATCAGGGTGGCCTTCAATTTTGCTCTTTTTTTTCCCTTTCTCTCTATTTCTTGAATCTCATTCTTGTGTCTGTTTCTGTCTATTTCTTTCTTCCTAAACGGGAACAAACAATACAAGATACGGGATGGTGAAAGAACGACACCCGAGAACACTGTTTCCTCCTTAATCACGTACTAACCAGTCCAGTTAGGTGCACTCCTGCAGGTCTTTCTTTTAATTTCTTTCTTTCCTTGTGTATGTAAAATTAACATGCAAACTTTTAGAGCTCATAATCTTAAAACATGTCATGCGGTTTTCTGAAAATAACAACATACGGAGTGATATTCCGTCTCGTTTTTATCATGCTTTTAGTACAGTAACTGAGCTTGTAGAATTCTCACATGAGATTTCACACTTTCTAGACTCTGGATACCAGATTCATGTAATATTCAGCGACTTTTAAAAGGCATTCGATATTGTTACACATTCAGAACTCCTGCATAAACTACACGCTATAATCAAGAATTCTTCCATATGGTTCAATGGATTGCTAACTCCTTATAAAACCGTTCCACATATGCTTCGTTCCATTCATCAAGCTCTTCTTTATTGAACGTGTCTTCCGCAATCCTCACAGGTTCAGCCCTGAGTCCACTTGTGTTCTTATTTTACATGAATGATTTGCCAATTTGCCGATTCCTGAAGCTCGTCTTCAGTGAATATGTCGCCCGAAGACCGCCACCGTTCAGTCCTAGGGCCTATTTGCCTGTTATTGTGCTTAAATGATTCGCCTTATTATGTGTCCGCCAAAAAAAAAAAAAAAAAACCCCTATACGCCGACGACTATGCACTTTATAGTGTAATTAAGGAAACTGATGATCCCATTTACCTTTTTGATTCTTTTACACACTTTTCCATGCTGTGCGACAAATGGCGAATGATATATAAACTTCGTTAAAACAGTCACCGATTTCTTCTTTAAACGCACCTATGTTTATCTATGCAATTACTCTTTTAATGGCTCCTATATGAAAGGTGTGTCCGATTACAAGTACTCAGGCCTCATCTTCACACTCAACAAGTCTTCGTCCAGACTTCGAATACACTTGCAATATAGCTCTAAGGAAACTGGCCTACCTAAGTCGTATATTGAAAGATATTGCACGCGAAGCAAAATTACTAACATATTGCTACATGCATATTGCTAATGTCTGGGACCATGCGCGTGTGTGCCCGACGAGTAGGACGAACGGCTGTTACCGCTCGCGCTCGTAGCTCAGCGGGTCAGCGCTGCAACAGTTGCGTTAAATATATATAGTTTGCAACCTCGTTGGACAACCTCGTCGTTCACGTAACAATATAAATCGTTTTTCCGTCCCCTCTTCGAATATGCCTGACCCATGTGGGACATTTAGAAAGTATCGGACATTCATTTACAAAAATCAGATAAAAAGAAAGTCAACTGTTTGATTTCCCGCAGTTACGACCGGAATTTCTCACCCTCCTTCAACTCGCTACGCTAGGTCTACCATACAGGTCTCAAACACTTGGCTAGCGGGCCTTTCGCTAACGGCACGCCACAGCCCGGCGCTACGTCTACAGACTGATAGGATCTTCGCCATGCTCAGAGATACCTACTTGCGCTAACACCTATTCTCCTTGATTGTGGTGGGCAAGTCCGGTCGAGGATGAACAGCTCCTATCGACCATGAGGATCGGCTCGGCACAAGAAGTGAATCTGGGTATTTCTTCTCTCGTCGTAGCTAACCATTGCCAAGCATCAAGTTTAGAACTTCAGGCGTTATTCTGTGCTTCACAAGCAATAAAGTGTCATAACTTTACTAACTGGTACCCGCATTATTTTGTCGCCTATTGCGATTATTAATGCTTCATTCGGATAAGATACACGGACGTGACTACTCTCAATCATTCTTTTTTTAGGCACACTATGCCGCTACCATGTGCTGATACATAACCGTGGCAGCAAAACTGTATGTCAGAAAGGGCGCCTGCAGATTTTAGTCGTTCCGGAGATCTATGTAGACATGTTTCTCCAATTCTCTCATCACATCCCCGTCACAAATGACCCAAAATGGCAGCGTAAGCTGATATCCTGCTCAAGCCTATCATCGGCCACGTACCCTGCACCCCCCCTCCCGCGCTCTAAACTTCTTCCTTTTCCCGGTCCTTTGCGGGACTGAATTTCTCGACTGCTGCCCGCTAGCGGCGGTGAGTTTGAGACCCCTTGTCTAGAACACCTCCTCCGGCAACGCGATCTTGAATGCCTAAAATTGCTGCGCATTCTCCTTAACGCTGCACGCTACTCATTAACTAAATAATATCTGTGTCTGAATAAGTTCATACCAACAAGGAATAACCACAAATTTAACCTCACACCACTTCAACCACGTACTAACCTATTGAAATTCTGCTGCATTTACAATAGTGTCGCACACTGTTGTAAAATGGAATGAATTGGCTGGTTGAACTAGATTGTAGCGATTAGAAGATTTAGTGCACGAATATATTAGTTAGCGCTATGTTTCTTAAAAGTTGTTGTATTCTTTTTTTTTTTTCTTTTCCTTGCAATGTAGCTTTGCTTTATGTTCTCTGGTATGCCAATGTAAAAAGTACTCGTGCGATAGACTCAGTTGGGCTGCATCGTATTAAAATAAATAAATGAATGAATATAGATAAGTAAATATCCATTACTTTCTCTTTCCCGCTCTTTCTATCTTTATTTCTCTTTCTTTATTTTTCTTGCTATTTCTCTCTGTCTTTCTCTGGCTCGTTTGCTATCCGGCTTTTTGTATCTCCTTTTTTGTGTCTGTTTCTTTCTATGCCTTTCTCTATCTTTGTCTGCCTTTATTTTTTTCTTATGTCATATTCCCTTTATTTGTTTTTTTTTTTTTGTCTTTCTTCCTATCGCTTTCTCTCTTTTTCCTTTATCTTTGCTGTCTTTCTCTCTCTATTCTATCATTCTCTTCCTGTATATCTGACGCGCTCCCTTTCGCAAAGCAGAGTTTTCGTTTAATGCTGCACCCGCTGTACTCAGTTGCGCAACATTGGCCGTTTCAAACTATCCTAAAATGTCGATTGCAAGTACAGTTGCGCTTTGTCTACCAGGCCATAATTAATTTTGCGAATCACAGAAGGGTTCACTGCGTGTCCATAAGGCAACACGTGAGCATACGACGATGAACACGTCCTTGATGCTTTTGCTGATGATGATGATTAAATATGCCTGACCGGTTTGTAAAGGTGGTCCTTTAAAATACCCCCTCGATCGTTGCGCCATTCACGTAAATTGAGGCATGACGCGTTTCTGCGCTCCAGTCACGCAATTACACATGCGTCGAAAGGAGGGCGAATCACTCAGAAATGGCTGTGAAGTGTGCCACTACAGTTTGATCCCTGCTGAATTCGGAAAGATGTGAGTTCTGAAAAGTGATCGCAAAGAGGACTTTTTGGCAAAAAAAAAAAGAAACAGGGGCTGTGGCCGCAGAGCTTCTTGAGATGCTGAGTGAACGCACTGACTTCATCCTCGGTATGCCGCGTTATCTGCAGCATCAGCACTGCTGCAGTGTGGCCTCCTCGATTAGCTCCGGCAACGGCACGTCACGAGTTAGTTACGGAGGTTATAGTTGAAGATACAAGAGACGCTTGTTCACGCCGCGTTCGGCTGTTAGTCGTTATTCCAGATATCGCAGTTCAGGTGCACAACTTTCAGCTCCACTATCTTACTTCACCCCTTCTTCCCATTAACAGCGCTCTCGCAGATGCGATCAGTGGGCGCCGGGAATATTTCGTCGGTGTGCAGCACGGCTACGCCAAAGGAACCTCGGTATGCACAACCAACTAGGTCGAGATGATTTACTCTGTGGTCGAACACCTCGTTGCCACGCAGAAGGCCTGGATACGATTCACGCACGAACCGGAGATTTATATTATTCATTTTATTTTTAAAAAACGAAGCATTTCTTTGCGTAGTGGAGACTCTTTTAGCATATATATATATATATATATATATATATATATATATATATATATATATATATATATATATATATATATATATATATATAGCCGCCTACGTCGGGTGCTCTCGTGATCATCCCCTTGACTTGGGGTAAACCAAAATCAGTTTTGGACGGTAAGATGATTTGGCGAAGAGGACTCGCTGGTCATGACATGAATTCTGTGCCAATCCCGTCGCGTACGTCGTCAAACCCTTTCCGCCAGACCCGGTCGCACATACCCGTATACCACGGGCGGATATGTGCCACAGGTATGCGGGTATGTGCCGCAAGTATGCGGATATGTGCCACAGATGATTGGCAGTTTATCAAGGAACGGCGCGTATACAGACATAGGTCATTTTAACCCGAGAGCGTTAAGAAAAAGCTGACATCGGCAGCGTAGACCCGACGAATGCAAAGAATAAATGTCATTGTCCCAGCAGGAATCAAACCCCAGCATTCTGCGTGGCAATCAAGTATTTTAGTTCAGAGCCACGCCAGGTCTCGGAACTGCTTCCCAAATAAACCTATAATGTTCGTGAACACTCAATTGTGGTCGCAGTGCTGGCTACGCAATTTTACTAACCCGACGTGACCACCGTCACGTCGGGTTAACGTCAATTGTATTTAAGCGCCATCCACTGATGTTGATCTATGTAGCAGTGTGGAGGACTACCATCCTCGCGAGCTCAAGCACTACGTATCAGGTTAGCGCTTCTGGTGTGCTAATACGCACGTTGCTGTTGGTATCGTTACGCAACTGTAAACAACTGGTTATATAAAAAGTATGCGACCGCTCAACATATTGTCACGTGGGTGTGACGTCGAAGAAGGCAGCAAGCGACGTGTCCGAGATGAAACTGTTTATTAGGCCGAACTTGTGGCCGGTAAACGGAGAGTAAGATTACAGCAATGCACGCTGCACACTTATAACGGCGCACAGAGCGTCGGCCGTCGATCAACTGACAAGCGGTGAAGCGCGTCGAAATTTATACGCGTGTCATAGAATATTCCAGTCTTATCACTGGTTGTCATGCAAGCTCTGGAATAAGCTCGAGTGTTCGCGTCTTGCGCGCAATCTTAACAAAACGATCTACAATGATCGCGAAGCTTCTAGAACATTGAGGCGCGGTTTCCGCTGAGCATTGCTGACAGCCTTTGAGGGCGAAAACCGAATAGAGCAAAGTGAAAATAAGAAACGCGCGTGGCAATTTGTCTGTGCGTACAATATTTTTACATATCTTTAGCGTCATTTCGTTACGTTTCGCTGAATAAAAAAAAATACAACACAGTCACCTTCCCTCCGCATGCTTCGCATAACATTGATTCCCAAGGTACGTGGGATCAGCCGAATTTTTTTGGTCTAGGTGAAAGCTGAGTTTTCGCTCACAACCAAAGACGCCGACACCGACGCTGATGCCGACACCAACGCCAACAACTAAATTTCTGCGTAACGATCCCTTTAACGCTATCACGTCAATAAGAAAGACATGTAGCGCTTATATATTACCTTTTATATGCGAAACATTTCTTTGCGTACCAAAGGCGCTTTTAGATCTATCTATCTATCTATCTATCTATCTATCTATCTATCTATCTATCTATCTATCTATCTATCTATGTATCTATCTATCTATCTATCTATCTATCTATCTATCTATCTATCTATCTATCTATCTATCTATCTATCTATCTATCTATCTATCTATCTATCTATCTATCTGGCCACCTACGACTTTTGCTATCTTGGCCGTTTCCTTGCCATTGCATATATCAAAATTAGCATGACAGTGCACTAAAGTATCACGGGCATGATTAGCTTGTTGTCGCATAGATAACGTCACACGATTGTCGCGTACGTCATGAAACCCTTTCTTTCAGTCCCGTGTGGCACATACCCGTATACCACGGCCTATAGAAAACGCGTTTGCGCCACAAGTAATTCAGAGTGCATATCTCAAAACTCTTAATAAAGTTTCACGATCCATCCATCCATTGACCGATGAATGGCGAGAATGCACATGGAAAGTTTGACATGACAACTTTCAGGAACCCGCGTCACCGTAAATCCTGTGCCGGCTCTGGTGGCGTAGCCATTGAGCGAGAACTCCTGATTGACGCAAAGGATGAAGATCGCTGTTCCAGCTGGACTTGAACTACAAAGCTCTCTGTATTATGTTACCTCAGAGCCATGCATATATTAGAAACTGCCTCAGAAAAGCACATATCGGGTCAACGGTAATCGTGGGCCACTGGCCAGTATTGACTATCCGATTTTATAAAAACCTAGAAAAAGAAATTACATACATACTTAACATGATGATTTGTAACCACCAACTCGCCCAACAAGTTCTTATTCAGTACATACATACTCTTGTCACTCATTGAGCTATAGTAAAGCGTTCCTCGAACCCGTATTACTACGCCAATGACCGCTTATTGTGGTATGTACATCACAGCATCGCAACGTAGTGTTCGTTTCGGTAAAAGTGACGCATGCGATCTAACGTAAGTGCCGATGTTACCCACAACCACCCACTAGTAGTGAAGCGCACAACGACTTGAGCCACGGAGTAACGCTTGGTTCCAAGCAAAAAAAAAAAAAAAAAAAGAACCTGCTGCGTGGGCTCCTTGTTTTTACACGCTTCCAGACCACCACGAACAGCCAACAAGCCCGATTTACGACTCTTGGGAAGAGGTTAGGTTAACTCACTTTTCTCTGAAATTAAAGGTGTACTGACACGATTTTGAGACATGGCAATGCAGTATCGACACTCTCCACACACCGGAGTCAACCAACGCATATGAAATATTTTCTTTGATTTTAAAGTTTTTGACGCTGAGCATCAGAAGTTTTCGACGCTGAGCATCAGCAAGCCAGCCCCAACGCAATGGAGATTATCCCGACGAGTCAAGACAGTTCCACTGAGTTTGCGAACTCGGCGTCCTGCATGCCGCCTAAATCACAGAAATCGCTGTCGGAGTCGCTGGAAACAATGCACTGATTGTTGTTTATGTGTACCACAAGCAGATGGCAGATCTGTCGCTAGTACGTCGCACTGCTGTCTTTCCTCTACGTCACACTGCCATGACACGTCACGGCGAAGCCGCCCCCTCGATATCGAAACCGAAAGTGGCTTTTTCAGGTAGCGGTATTAAACTATATGCGGTGGATTCCCAGGCACCCCAGTAATCTTTTTAGGGTTGTCAAAACCCGTGTTCTTATTAAGAACAACAATCCTAAAATATATAACGTTCGTGTCAGTGCTCCTTTAAATGGTAGCACCGGCTGAAATATATCTCTGCGCTACAGCAATAAGAAAACGCCGTCAGAAGACACTAGTGAACTGAACTTCTCCTGAATACATCTGTTTGTTTCCCACATGTTAGTTACATCGGAAACACGAGCATCGTGTCATGGGATATTACCAGCTTCTTCCTGTTTCCCACTGGTATCAAAGTGTCTACTTATGCTCTGTTTCGTGAGTAGGATCATTATTTTACTGCATATCTGTTATGATCGAGGTCTTCTGTGTGCAGTAAATGGAAAGTTATGGTCACATGAATCGGCATATGCTCAATCATTTCCCAAGCACTCGGAACCGATGGTTAACAGGAGAAGCTGCAACGTGCGGCCCTTAATTGGCTAAAGCAGCACGGGCATTCCCTTGTTAATTTTTAATCGAGCAGTCTTGGGAGTAGAGGGATCTGACCCGAATTCTGTGGCATATACGTGCTGTAGGAGTTTTACAGCAGAGCTGTTATGGTCGAGATTTGTCTACAGGCATATAGAGACAGAGATAAAAAGACAAATTCGAAAAAATACAGACAGATATCAAGCATAGTAATGTATAGTATAGTAGAGCAATGGGTGGGAAAGAGACAGGAAAGAGGGTAAAAGCCTAGCAAAGTTGGAACGAGCTAGATGCTTACCAGCTCTGCTGGTACCCAGTCTAGCGCGGTTTAGCCCAAGCTGTGCTATTTACTTTTTATGCTATGAGCTACTCCGTCCAGACCAAATATCGCATTTTTTAGTTCATCAGCACAAAGTAGGTGTTGCGTGATGCAAAACAAATGACTATTTTACGCCATTTTTGCCTTTTCCATCCCAGCTTCGGAGGAAACTTTCGATGTTATCATTGTAACGAAAACGAAAGTTTCGTGGTGTTTCAGTTAGAGATGTATTTTTATGAATTACATTTACCATATACCTTTACTTTTAATCCTTTGAGTAAAATATGACTCCCCTCTGCAATCCCAGTTGGTCCTCGGGGTAAGATAAATGAACAAATGCTCAGATGTATATAACTCAATAGATTTCATTAGGAGCTGCCATGCTAAAGGTTGAGTGAGGGGCTCTTCTGAGTAATACTTGTTTTTTTTTTTAGTTGTTTTGAATGTTTAACAATTTTCTATCTTTATGGATTTTTTCCCGTATAACATTACGGGAATTTCCCGTATAAGAGTACGGCAATATAACAATACAGCAATCGGCTCCTACTACTCACGATGTTTAATTTTTCATAAAAAATTAAAAATGAAACATTGTGAGTAGAAGGAGCCAAGTGCTCCCAAACGCTGTATATTTTCTTCTTTATTACTACACGTAAGTACTACAAGTGCTTCTATATTTACTCATGCAGATACGATATTATATTATGAAAGAAGCAGCTTAACTTAACGAACACTTCTGATGCAGCACATCGCTGTTGTTTTGAAAGGCATAATTTATCTACGTCTGAAGGTTATCGTCAGTGCCATAATTCGGTCTAGTAAATTCTTATAAAAACATTCAGGCGGCATATCAGAAAGCTATAAGGAACTGGTAAAGTAGGAAATGTCGGTTTGATTAATTTACTTACTTTCGCTAACATTTTGGAACCTGCACTTCCTCATGCACTCCCGGCAGGTATCAAATCGGTTCTCGTTACCCCTGCAGCCACCGTAGTAAAACACGGAGCAGTTGCCGGAAGTGGAATTGTAGTACCAACGTTCAAGGTGGGCCCTACAATCTCCCTTAGCAGGATTTTGGGAGCATATTGAAGAATTGAAGGTGGTCCCATCTGCAATTTAGGGGTAAATATTGTCTTCAAGACACTCAGCAGTCTCCAGTAACGTCATACGCGCATTTTTCAGGAGTGTTTGTTAAGGATATATGCATACGATTAGGCGAAATTACGTCCTCCATTATTCGTAACACATGGTTCAATACTTACGCTAACATTCATTAGCAAATATTTTTTTATTTTTTTCATTTACTCATTGTCTTGGCCTGACGGCCATTACAGGGTGGGTCAGAAGCAGCACTCTGCAAGCACTTATACGTTACATAAAAAAAGAAAAAAAGAAATAAACGCTTGAAAAGAGGAAAAGACTGCATCAGTAAACATTAAAAGAACAGAAAAAAATTGAATAAAAATAAAAACAAAGGTAGGCGTACACAAGGAAATAGTTCGTTCATAGATTGATCAAACTATACAACATCATAAATGCACAGTTAACCAGCAGGGTTACAAAACACAACCGAGCATTACCGTACAAGGACACACAACCGTGCATCCGTTGACAAAATAAGTCGGGACGTGCGAGCGACGACCGCAATCAGATAAAACTGCATCGCCGTGCCATCTGACGTGGAAAGTGCGCGTGCGCGTCCTTTCAATCTTACAGCCATATATTTTTACTCGCTTGCAGCGGACCAGTGATTACATGTAGCGTTTTGCGCTAGGCATCGCTTTCTTTCTTCAATCCGTGACGCACTCAATTCGACGGTGGCGGTGCAGTGTGTGCGACTCGCTGCGCCCTGATTAAAGAGATAGGATATCTTGTCTCAATGGCAAACCGGTGCCACACACGTCATTAATTCTCTTCTTTGCACGTTCGTTTTAGTCGAAGCGTACCATGTGACAGTGAAACACGAACGAGGGCATCGAAAACGAAAAGGCGTTGAGCCTAAAGAATGCTTCAGTTTATTAACATAATATAACAAGATACAGGCAGATCACCTTGCACATGCAACAAAAGAGGCGAATGGACTAGAAAAGAAAAAGAAAAACGATTGCTGTAATAGGCGAGGTCATGGGTTGGCCTTCAAAGAACAAAAAAGGGAAAGCAATTGAGGGCGAGCGAAAAATAGCAACGGTGAAACTTATCACCTCTGCTCCCTTCACCCCCCTTTGTAACAAAAATTTAATAGTGCGTGAAGTGGCCGTTCACGGAAATTATTTCTCACATCCTTCTTGGCATAGATTTGTATAACCAGACGACATAATCGCCGTCCGACCAAAGGGCCTCCCACTCTTCTTGAATCGCGTTCCACAGCGCGTCCGACGTTGCCCTGGACAAGTTGCGCCTGGACAGACCCCACTTCATTCGAGCCCACACATTCTCGATCGGGTTTGCGTCCGCGCCACAGGGAGGCCACGGCAAGGTGCGTACGCCAAGGTCTTCAAGCATGGCGGTCACCTGACGAGCCATGTGTACGGGGCTTTTGTCCTGCTGGAAGATGAAGCAGCCGTCGGGGAAAGGTCCGTCCAGGGCATATGGGATCATGGTGTCTTGTAGCAGGGAACTGTAGTAGGGCGCTGTGAATTTGCCATCAATGCGCACAAGTGGCCCTAGCCCATCTTTGATTATAGAACTCCACACGGACACTGAACACCGGCCACTTGAGAGGACACTCTGAGTATAATCAGGGTGGTACCTGCAATTTTAAAGGAACCAGAATGGGCAGGTAAAAGGTGTAGAAAATTGATTTGGGAATTGGTTATGCGCGTTTTGCTTAAAACTGTAGTGTGCTTTAAACCATCGTGCGAAGAACGCGTACAAGACGCTGTGTGAAAAACTTAAAACACGTGTATTTAACGTGCTGCTAACGAGGAATTATTTGTGGACGTTCTGTTATTTGCAGTGCATTTGTTTCTATATTGACATTGTAGGATATTTTCATTTGTTGAAATAAGTTTCAAAAAATCTCAAGAATATTACATGTGCGAAAATATTTCGGCATATGCAAAGCAGCAAAACATTAACACCGTGAAAAGTGAACGCATTGGTTACCTCGAATTCAAGGGCCGCCACACCCTCCTCTGCTGATCCCACCGAGTACAGAAGGTCGACTCGTCAGAAAAAACTACATTTTTCCATTCTTCTTCCTTCCAATGCTAGTGGTTCAAAGCGAAGTCCAGGCGTTGTTGGCGCTGTCGCTCAGATAGAAAAGGCTTTTGCGCCGCGGTAAAATTGTAAATTCCGGCCTCCTTCAATCGTCTGCTCACTGTCCTTGCAGAAATATTCAGTGACAGCTCGTCCCGGATTTCCTTGGCGGACAAGAAAGGATCCACGACAGCTGCGGCCACAATCAAAATGTCAGCCTCGTGCGTCGTGACTCTTGGCCGCCCAGACCGCTTGGCATCCGCAAGTGTTCCATCTTCTCTAAATGCGCGTATAATCCTGGTGATCGCTGTCTTCGACCTCCCAGTTCTTCGGCAATTTCTCTCTGCGGGACACCCTCCACAAAAAGTCTGGCGATGTACCGCCGATCTTCAATGGGAACACGAGGCGCCATTTCAGTGGACGACAGACCTTTGTCCGGCGCTCGATATTTCTACATGTTTAACAAGTATCGCTAGCCAATCAAAATCCCGAACGCATGGCGGACGGGTGAAGATAAGGGAATGGCGTGACAGAAGTATTCTAGTCGAACCACTGAAAATCAGCTCATCGACTGTGTAGATAAATCTATGGTCGCACGGCGCACCTCTGGCTGGCTTTCGATAACTACAGTTTTTAATCGGCGTTTCAGTGGAGATAGGTGCGCCATGCAATTTTTTATTGAGAAGCATGTGTTCGTGAACAGGAAATTTGCCAGCTTAAACACTTGATGCCGTATTGAGTTGTCATTAAATACAGTGAAACTGTTGCATCACGTGCGTGGTCACGCTCAGACACTGATCGGCAAGTTTACCGACAGGATACCAAACGATGCAAGTCTTCGGAACTATTAGCTGTAATCACGCTTCTTCGTAGCTTGCGATATCCTCTATAGAGAACATGTAAATCACAACGCGTGCAGCGTGGCTGCAGAAAGTTACGAAACACGTGAGAACAGCGATGAACTCAAAAAAGCTGAGTGACAGCTGAAAAGAACAAAGCGTGTTCATGAATGAGTAGACGTTCCCTGCTTCTCTGTACTCTAAGTGTGAGCTCTTCGAACCACGATAAAACGAGAAGGACGCTTCAGATTCGCGCCCAAGAGTAGAACACGAGAACCTGATCGAGATTACTTGGCATCGCCTTCTCCATAATTAGCCTCAACGTGCCGTGAGGAAAAGAAAGCCTGTGCGCGTAACATTGAACACATTTTTGCCACGCAGAACGCGCTGATTTTTCGCCCAATACCAACGACGCTTACGTAGACACCGACACCGGAATTTCTGCGAGAGGAGCTTTTAACACCAGCGCGTTAAACGAAAAGTTCGGCTGCTCTGCGTTGTCTGTGAAGCGAGCCGCGTACACTTCACCGCCACCATGCCCCCGCCGAATTGAGCGCGTCACGGATTGAAGAAAGAAAGCGACGCAGCGCGAAACGCTACATGTAATCACTGGTCCGCTGCAAGCGAGTAAAAATATATGGCTGTGAGATTAAAAGGACGCGCACGCGCACTTTCCACGTCAGATGGCGCGGCGATGCAGTTTTATCTGATTGCGGTCGTCGCTCGCACGTCCCGACTTATTTTGTCAGTGAGTGTACATAAGAAAAATATTTTGTACATGCATCGATCCAATAACACAAAACTAACAGTACAATGCTAACGAATGATGTCAGAGACAACTACAAAATTCAGAACATGCGCACATGCGTACGTCCTTAATGTCTTGCTAGCTTAACTTCTAATAGATCTGCACTGGTGATTTCTCGCGTTAGTAGCGGCAATTCATTTCATTCTGTAATGGTTCTTGAGAAGAAAGAAAACGCCTAACTGTTGATGTGCAGCTGATGCACTTCGAAGGTACCCCCTCTCCCTCTTCGCAGTATTCTACCCAGTGTTGTATGCGTTACCGAAAAAAAGTAACTAAATACGTTACTCGTTACTCTAACAAAAAACGAACGCGTTACCACTCAAATTCACGTTTTACTTAAAACGTCTAACCCAAACAAGGATTATACCCAACTTTATCAATTAACGAGGATGATTTGTACAAATTTTAATGTACCGGACTTCAGCAATGTTATAGTAGCCTAAAGGTGCCTGTAGAGTTAGTGACAGCTTATGACTCTAGGAAAGAACTGTAAATTGAAGGGCTCGTTTTCTTTGTTCTCATTATATTTCTCATTATTATCAGCTTCTAAGACTCTGTGGCACATGGTGAAGCCATTTTTCTAAATGTGACATTATACACAACGTGGGATTCAATCATCCACGCTAGCCGCAAAGAAAGCATCACTGAATTCTCAAGAAATTTACAGTAATCGGCCTTTTCTGGGTCCGATCAACAGCTCCAGTGGAGATCGTCGAAATCGAAACTGGTGGTCCTTGGCCTTCGAAATTGCCCGCTGCGCGCCAGTAGGCAATAACGGAGGCCTCAATTGGTGCCTTTTTTGGGGGGGGAAACGCCATCAAAAATCATGCGCATGCGCAGACTACCTACGCGGAAAAGGCCCACTCTGACGGCATGCTTGTACTAGCAAAATAGATGCGCAAATATTGTTGTAGTAAAGAAATTCTTTAACGGCCTAGTCACGGAAAAAATGTATGCGCATAAGCATTTTTTGTTCACTTTAATCTGCACAAGTACCGCAAAAATTTGCGAGCGTTTATGTCAGGATGTTCAAGATCAGCCTCGCTCACCCAGAAGCTCAATAACCAGAAGCGTAGTTGCTGTTGCAGAGAGAAAGAAGCAAAACTTGTCTTCAAAACAAGGCTGAAAAGTCTGATCAACTTTGTAGAAACTATTACGCAGCAACTATCATAAAATGTCGAATATTTATGCATTTTTTAAAAGTACTTTCATTCGCTCTACAAATTTCAGACAACGTTACCTTACTCTTTGTTGCGCATACATTTTATACACGAAATGTCTTCTTTGTAAGTAATATTTGTGGGTTAGATCGTCATGAACTTTCGAGAATGATGGGCAATGAAATTGGCCCCTCCGTGTTGAATATATTCGATATTTCTTGCATCCTAAATTATGCACTTAAAAAGAAAACTAAGTTTCTTTTTGGGTTACTGGGTGGTATGTGCGACAAATATAAAACACTAAGTCGAATCTAAACTAACCATTTTTGGATCCGTGTCAATCTCTCATGGAATCACCCGTTTGCGATTACTAGGCTTAGGAGACTAACTGCCGTGTATAGTTACCTGAAACCGTGGTTAGCCGTAATGTTCGTGTCACAGCGGTATTAATGGGCTTTAGTTGGAACAGAGGGACGCCAAACAGGGTAGCGAGTAAACTTTTTTCGCTTTTTTGTGCTGCAAGATAAAATTCGACGTTTCGCGTCCCACTCGCATTCTTGTTCAAGACTTTTTTTTCCTGCCGTGGGGTCACGCCTATTCTCCATTGCATGCGAAATTCTGTTGAGGCACACTCCCGATCGGCAGCACACCTGTAGACCGGTTGAAGTTAGCGGCTGTCTCCTGGATGAGCCAGGATGCAACAAAAAGCCGCTTATGGCCTCTAAGTCGAGGACGCGGGACTTGTCAAATTCTATGAGGTGGTCATTCACCACGCTACGCTGAACGAGTGTACTTTTTCACTGGAACTTGCGGACTTCGTTTCAGATGCGAAGCATCTATTTGACTCACGTGTGCAACGCCGTACGTTACGTGCGTCCGTAGGAATGCGCCGCAAGGCGTTCCCCTCGCCGTAGGTGTTGGAGCGTTGCCAAGTAGGTCACGCCACAGCTGGGCGTTGACGCCACGCTCCCCTCGCACGCTTCCCTCGCTTCGCCCGCTCGCAACACCTCTGAACGTGTCACTTCTCTCTCGCTTCACCCTCTCCACCACCCGCAACGCTCGACCGCACGTCGAGTGGAAACACTCTTTCGGCTCGTTTATCTGCGATGACGCCCGTTTCAACCGGGTCAACGCCATGCGCATCGCTGCTGCTTCGCATCCCATCAGGGTTCCCTTCGGGGAGATGGTTCAAGTTTTTTATGTTGCCGCAGTCTCTGCGAGAAGTTCTTTGCTTTCCCCACGAACGAAGCGTCGCAGTGAACACGAAGAATGGAGTAAATTGGGCCATGCGCTTTGCCTTCAAGAAGCCCGTCTTTTGGCCAGGTGCCAGCATTCCATGTGCTGCAATACACTTCCACGAAAAGCATGTCTTCAAGCTTTGTGTGGCGATGACCGAACCTTCCCCACAGGGAGTTAGCGCGTCTTCAGAAATTTCTACCCTCGATTTCCACAAACAAAACCGATTCCGCCCGCGAATTCTTTGTCCATGCCTGGCAGGCCGACAGCAGTCCGACGCTGCGGCAAAAGAATTCGCCGGGGCGAGCTCTGGGAAAAGGGCACCTACAAGATGAAAAAGTAACGAGTAACGTAACGCCTCACGTTACCGAAAAATAGTTACGAAAGTACGTTACCCGTTACAGTCCCGAAATTTTAACGAGTACGTTACTAAGTTACCGAAAAAAGTAACCCGTTACCGGTGACGGCGTTACTTGTAACGCGTTACCGCCAACACTGATTCTACCTTCTCGTGCAACCAAGTACTGGTCACTATTGCTGTTAAATTTATTTTTAGTGAAAAGGTAAAAAAACTTTACATTGCTATGCGCCTGCGTCCAGCAAGTGTGGGCAAGTTGAGCAAACTGAGAATTTCGGAGGCGGAATATGTACGAGAGTATCTTTGATTGGATAAACCTTGCTGCTCGACGTTGGACTCTTTCCAGTCTCTGAATTAACCCTGACTGATAAGGGTCCCATATTATGCTGGCATACTCTAGCGTGGGCCGTACGTAGGTTAAATAAGCTGTTAGTTTAACCAGAGTGATTCAATGCTTCTTATGGTCACGAAACTGCGGCCTCAGTTTCATAAGGAGCCAGCGGCCGCCGCCAGAGGCGCAGTTGTGCCAGAGAGGCGATGTGAACGCTGCTATCGCTGGGGCTGTGTGTGGGACAGCCTCGGTGTTTTAGCTATTTAAGCTTCCGCGACGGTCGCTTTGCTTCCACGCATTTACTTTTAGCACTCAGTATCCTTGAATACCTGCCTGAACGGGATTTGTGTTTTAAAATGAGCACCCGGGAGGGGGGAAAAACATGCAGCTCGCGGCAGTATCAGCCGAAAAAATACAAACATTTGGGGGGTTTACGAAAGAATACCACGATACGATTATTACGAAGGTCGTAACGGGGGGACTTCTGGATGATTTTTGCCACCTAGGGTCATTTTACATTTACCTAATTTTCAGCGCACTGGTATTGTTGCATTTCGCCCTCCTCGAAATGCGGCCGCCGTGGCCTGGGAAGCTCCTTTCGTCCCAACACTATGACACTACGATATGGTATACAGCTTTTTAGCTTTACGTCGCTGGGTCTAAAAAGAACAGGGTCCGCCGCGGTGGAGCAGTGGTTAAGGTTCTCCGCTGCTGACCCGAAGGTCCCGCTTTGATGCTGGCCGCGGCGGTCGCATTTCGATGGAGGCGAAATGGCAGAGGCCCGTGTACTGTGCGATGTCAGTGCACGTTAAAGAACACCAAATGGTCGAAATTTCCGGAGCCCTCCACTACGGCGTCTCTCATAGTCATATCTTGGTTTTGGGGCGTAAAACCCCAGATATTATTATTAAAAATAACAGGACTGTCAAATCATTCACTTCCTATCATTAACTTCGAAACCCACTGAGGCACGTCATTTTAACCATTTCCCCACCTAAGACGCGCCAAGCTCGTTCACACGGTTTGTACCACTCCTACAAAAGACCAGCTGGGCTCGTCCACCGTGTAGCAATCGTCTTGGGGTACCGTAAATAGGCAGCCCTTATTCATCTTGCTGTGTTCTTATTGGTCTCAACGGATAGCACAGTAAACATTTAAGAACACGCTAAAAGCGTGCTTGTGGTCGAAAGGGACTGGCTTCATGTAACCAAAATTCAAAAATGGCGTGCTCCTCGCTGCGCGAGCGGTGCGCGCGTGCCCTAGAAGCTCCTTTCAAGAAAGAAAATGCTCTTGCTTGCCGCAGCTTCGTTTAATGAAGAATTTTATTTCTCCTGCGAATGTGAGAACGGCTGCACATAGCAGCATGGTTTCTCTAGGCCTTCGGATGCAGACGACGATCGCGTGTCGACGTACCGGTAGTGAACACCTTTACATCTAAGAAAACACCCGCCGGCGCGTCCAAAGGTTTTTTTAACAGACTCCCTTCTCTGTGCTTAATATTTCTAAATATTAGAGAAACGTTTTCGCACCGAAGAGTGCAGAAGCTAGGCCACTTTCCCTGGCGCAGTGCAGCGAGGCCAATACCTGCACATTCTAAAATAAAAATAATATTTTTCGTGTATCTCGCGAGTAAAGCGTCTTTGAATAATTTTTAGTTGTTTCAAGACAGGTAGAATCAAGTAAGAAAATAAAAAAAAAATCGACATTTTGCTTTCATTATCCGGAAAAAAATGCGCTAGGGAAGTTAACTGGGAAGCGATACTTCCTAAAAATATTTATTGCTAAATGACGTAAATTTATGCATCTTACCTGTAGTGCTCAACGTGGTCTGTGTTGTAGTGGTTCTTGTTCCAGTATTTGTGTGTTGTTTCCAGAATAAGAATTTTTCGCTTCCATCAGTGTTCAGTAGTATTCCTGAAAATGTTATAACATTTTTTTCTATGCGCTTTAAAATTAACGTGTTTTATGCAACCCTCAATCAAGCCATTTTACTGTAGTAAGGTTGTATACAGCTGATTTTATCAGACAGGACCTATCTTTTAGGAGACAGCTTTGTGATACATCCACGAGCAGACAAAAACATTTTTCAGGTCACCGTTTATCCACAACTGTGATTATCTTAAGCAAAGCCACATCTACCATTTCTTTTTCTTGTAAAAAATGTGGAATATAAAAACACCCTCAAAATTTTACATCAGAACAAATAGATTTTACAAACAGCTATTGACACACCCATCTATCAACAGAATTTTCAAGAAGAAAATCACGATGGCCGCGGACAAACAAGCAGCCCAATAAATCTACCGAACCCCGCCGACCTTGCACGAAATCATAGCCCAAGGCGCAGGCAATGAAATATGATGTTCCTACTCTCGCCAAAAATAAAATAGCGAACAGAAATTCAACCGGAAGAGCTAAGCATAGCAATGAGAATCTGAAATCATTCTCCAGCACGCTGCCCATGGTGCTCTGAGAAACCCACACTAATGCACATTACATGGACCTGCCGGGCCATTCCCGGCCTGCCCGTCATTGACCAAGCGAGTGTGGAGCGGTGGGAGGAGTTGCTGGCCAGCGATAGCCTTGACGATAAGATCAGTTTGATCGACAGGGCCCGCAGGGCGGCAATTGCCTGTGGCGTCCTGGACTGAGGACAGCCAGCACTGCTAGATGGGACTTCCGGACTAAGCTGGCCCGTACCACAAACCTTTTGCTCACAATAAATGTTTTCCTTCCTTCCTTCCAGAAAGCAAAGGCCTTAGCCGAGTGTTCAAAAGACGCGGAGCATGCCATTGGCTTACAAGAAACCAAAATATGGCTTACCATGCCAGGCGATGAAAAAAATTATAACATTGTGCGCACGGGTGCTCATGGCCGTAGGGCGCTTCTTACCTGCAGCTGGATTTCAATCTTAACCACCCATTCAGGATCTCGTTGTTAATTTTATACGTTCGCATTATGATAATTCGTTCTTTTTCCCGGTACTTCTGAACATTAATATACCTACCTACACTCAATCATTGTCTGAAGCTTTAAAAAGACAGAGGTCGACGGACGCATTCATTGAGATTGCAGTCAGTCTCCACCTATCGGTTGTTCTTCGACGTCAAAACTTACTGGAGCTTTTCTACCTGTCAAGCATAGTAGAGAAAGCTTTCTGCCAAGCGTGATGTATTTCTCCTTTCGGCAATATGTCAATTAAATTCAAGCGATCGGTCGATATACTTTCAGGCAACGGAGAATGGTGTCCTCCGCTTAGTATACGGCTTCATCGCCATGAGTTAAACACTTATATATAACAGAAAAGCCGAGCTAGCTGCTGCTTCTTCCTCGCCAGCAAGCAAAAAACAAAACACATCGCGCGACACCCTGCCTAGGGAGCAGTCATTTCAGGCAGCCCCCCTAATATCTATCCATCTCTACACACACACACACACACACACACACACACACACACACACACACACACACACACACACACACATATATATATATATATATATATATATATATATATATATATATATATATATATATATATATATATATACGTAGATTATGAAGAGTCTGGCTTCGGTTGCCGTAGAACAAAATAGGAAAAATATATATACGCTTCAAAAAACTGTTTATTGGTGACGTTTCGATCGGAGACCGATCTTCATCAAGACAAAATTTACCAGGCGCCGATGCGTTTTTATAACATCGCCGTGCCGAGAGAAAGAGAGAAAAAAAGAAAAAGTGAGAAGAAGCGTACATACTGATAAGTGGTCACACGACCACGTGCGCGTACTGCTACATGCGCATAGCACCTGTATTTGGAAAAAAAAAAAAAAAAAAAAACGGTGCAAAAATAAACGAGTGGCCAAAAAAGAGAGAGTGGTCATAGGACCATGTGCGCGTATCTCTACATGCTTAGACATAAACACGTGTTTTCTAAAAAAAAAAAAAAGAAAAAAAAGAAAGAAAGGGGGAGAAAAAAAAAACGAAAATACGAAGTGGACATGTTAAGTACACTCCTGTGGTGCCCCCCGGCACATACCAAGATATACGAAGAAGCATGTTTCAAGAAAAAAGTGAACAAACCAAAAATATGTAGATATACATCGATGGTCCAGGTGCCCACCTGGACCATCGATGTATATCTACCCACCTGGACCATCGATGTATATCTACATATTTTTGGTGTGTTCACTTTTTTCTTGAAACATGCTTCTTCGTATATCTTGGTATGTGCCGGGGGGCACCACAGGAGTGTACTTAACATGTCCACTTCGTATTTTCGTTTTTTTTTTTTGTTTTTTTTTCTCCCCTTTCTTTCTTTTTTTTCTTTTTTTTTAGAAAACACGTGTTTATGTCTAAGTATGTAGAGATACGCGCACATGGTCCTATGACCACTCTCTCTTTTTTGGCCACTCGTTTATTTTTGCACCGTTTTTTTTTTTTTTTTTTCCAAATACAGGTGCTATGCGCATGTAGCAGTACTCGCACGTGGTCGTGTGACCACTTATCAGTATGTACGCTTCTTCTCACTTTTTCTTTTTTTTCTCTCTTTCTCTCGGCACGGCGATGTTATAAAAACGCATCGGCGCCTGGTAAATTTTGTCTTGATGAAGATCGGTCTCCGATCGAAACGTCACCAATAAACAGTTTTTTAGAAGCGTATATATATTTTTCCTATATATATATATATATATAT
Source organism: Rhipicephalus appendiculatus (assembly GCA_030522465.1). Classification (NCBI taxonomy): domain Eukaryota; kingdom Metazoa; phylum Arthropoda; class Arachnida; order Ixodida; family Ixodidae; genus Rhipicephalus; species Rhipicephalus appendiculatus. The sequence continues at coordinate 26,646 of JALIZH010026010.1, read as the reverse complement.
ATATATATATATATATATATATATATATATATATATATATATATATATATATATATATATATATATATATATATATATATATATATATATAATTGAAACCGGCAGTCGGACGCACTCGTGCACTTGATCGGCAAAGATGAGAAACACGAGGGGCAGCCGGCCAGCAGCAAGGGTGCTGCCTCTTGTGTATCTCGTTCTCTACAATGACGCAGTCGACAGGATGATGATCAATTTCTTGGGGAAGACAACCTCGGCGCTGGACATACCCGCAGCAGCCACCACAACGAGAGCAACGCAGATGGCCGCGGAGCAGACAACGACACCAGACGCGAGCAGGGTTCTCCGCTAAGGATCCCGAATTCTGCGACGTTGCCAGATAGCACGACCACCTTCGCGCAGGTGCCAGCACCTCTCGTTCCCGGTCCGGCCCGCCTTTCGCGAAGGTACCGGAAGAGCCCATTGCACACACCACTGTGCTCGCAGACCCATCGTAGCCGCTTCCGCTGCTTCGAGGGCATTCCTTTACCGAATGTGCACCCGATCACCTCCGGTCGAGCGGCAAGGTTCTCCGGGACATGTGTAAGAAAGTTGCCCTGTCCCTAAACCCAGAGGTTGTTGACGTGCCATCTTCTCTCCCGAAGAAGCCAGAGCTAGAACACCCGGCCAAGGCACCCGATATGCCTTCTCGAATGCTGTTACGGCAACTTTCAGGCGTACAACGTCAACCGCTGACTCCGCGACACAGCCGAAGCCGGCTGCCAGATGTATGTTCGGCAGCTGCCCACAAAAATTCCCTACGTCGCCGACAGCGTCCACAGCGATGCAGCCAGTGTCGCCCTCCAGAATGTTCGGCAGTCCGGCAAGGCAAGTCGCGGCGTACAAAAGACCGACCACCGTGGCACAGTCAATGCCGACCGCCAGAGATCGTTTCGCTAACGATGGCGCTTCAGCGTCCGGGGCATGAGGGCCTGCGACGACCAACGCTAAACAGCCAGTGTCGTCCGCCCGAGAACATTTCGGTAGTTCCCCATGCAATGCCGCAGCGTGGCCGAATGTATGGACGAAAATCGAAACCGGCACTCGGGCGCACTCGCGCGCTTGATCGGGAAAGATGAGAAAGACGAGGGGCAGATAAAGAACAGCCGGCCCGCAGCAAGGGTGCTGTCTCTTGTGTCTCTCGTTCTGTACAATATATATACGTATATATACAGGTGTACATAACCTATATCTTAGAAACCTGGAGGCTAACAAAACTGGTGGCACTTATATTGGCGGAACGCAGCGAGCTACTGCAAGAAAATTGATAGGTGTAACATTAAGGGACAAGAATAGAGCATATTTATAGTGGGTCAGAGAACAAACGTGGGTAAAGGGCATCTCTGTCGAAATTATTAAGAGGCTGACACGGCGGTCGCATGGTTGAATCACGGTCGAATGATTGAATGCCGTCCGCGGTTGTTTCTATTAGATGGAGGCGAACTGTTAGAGGCCCCTATCCTCAGAATGAGGAGCATCTTACAAAACGCTACATAGACGGTCGACGTTTCCAAAGTGCTCCACTACCGCGGTGTCTCTCGTAGTCACATCACGGTTCTGTGCCGTAAAACCCCAACATTTATTGAAATCAGTGCGAAGAAATGTCCATTCGCAGGACATGTAGAGAGAACGAAAGGTAACAGCTGGTCATTGAGAATAGCGAGCAAGATTCCGAGAGAAGGCCAGCTCTTTTAAGGGGACGCAGAAGGTTTGGTGGGCAGATAAGTTTAAGTTAGCGGGAATAGCCTGGCAGCAGGAAACGCTTTACGAAGCTAAAAACACGAGTTAGGGGTTTGCTCTGCAGTGGGCGTATACGTCCGGCTTACTGAGGCGTAATCAGGCGCTTCCAAATGTTCCTTTCTTGACACACGGCTGCGTCCGTTCATTGTCGCATTGGACAGGGCTTCGTGCTTTAGGACAAACGCGTCAGCGGCGTGTCTTCATGCTGCGTTCCATCAAAGAGTTGAAGCCCTGTTCAATTCAACGGTCAACGAACGCAGCCGTGTATCAACAAGGACGCTTAGAAGCTCTTGAGCAGCGGGTCGTGAGCTCACGTCTATTTCATATATCGCGTGCTTCGCGCGCTATTGTTTTTGTCGTAAAAAAAAACAGCCAAGTACATTTCAGCGCAAATAAATGCTTGATATTGGAGTTAGTTCCGGCGGCCTACAACAAAACAATCTGTATTTTACCGATTCTAGCAATAATAAGAATAATTGATGAATTTAATAGAACTAATTGATTAGTGTTCGCTAAAAGAATGTGCATGCGGTATGTACCCACGATTACCACTTGTACAGAGAAGGTAGACGTTTCTTAGAAGGTATTGTCTGTTTTTAAGCTTTGTCTGCGTGAGCTTAAACAGCCTCTCTCTCTCTCTCTCTATATATATATATATATATATATATATATATACAGGGTGTCCCAGCTATCTTTAGCCAAGGGTTGAAAATACAATATTTGAGGCAGGCGAGTGAAATCAGTTGAATATTGCTTACAGCTATCTTGCGCACTACAGGCAATTTTTTTCTTTTGTAATTAACGAATTTGTTAATTAGAATTAATTTACTATCTTGATAAATATTGACTTTACGCAAGAAACGGCAGTTGCAAAGTTCCAGGGCGTCTTCAGAAACCCCCCCTTGCATCATTTGCGATAAAGAAAGTTTTACGCGTACCATTTTTTCCGTGCTGCAAAGAAAGCCCGCGAAAAACAAAAAATACCACGTGACTAGCGCATTCGCGCGCAGCGACCCTGCTGCTCTCAGCAGTGGTTTAAGCGAACAAAATCAGCTGCGACCACGAGTCGCCCGCTGCGTTGCAGCAGTAGGCCGATAAGTTTACGGTGGTTTCTTCGCCCGCGCTCGGCACAACTTGCACAGTCACGCGCGCCAACTGGCTGGCAACGGGCCAAGAAACCACCATCAACTTATCGGCCTACCGCTGCAACGCAGACGGCGGGTCGTGGTCGCAGCTGATTTTGTTCGCTCAAACTACGGCTGAGAGCAGCACGGTCGCGGCGCGCGAATGCGCTAGTCACGTGGTATTTTTTGTATTTCGCGGGCTTTCTTTCAAGCACATAAAAAATGGTACGCGTAAAACTTTCTTTATCGCAAATGATGCCATGGGGGTTTCTGAAGACGCCCTCGAACTTTGGAACTCTCATTTCTCGCGTAAAGTCAATATTTATCAATTTAGTAAATTAATTCTAATTAACAAATTCGTTAATTACAAAAGAAAAAATTGCCTGTAGTGCGCAAGATAGCTGTGAGCAATATTCAACTGATTTCACTCGCCTGCCTCAAATATTGTATTTTTTAACCCTTGGCTAAAGATAGCTGGGACACCCGGTATATATATATGTATGTATATATCTATGTGGGGGGGGGGGGGGGATATGTTTCTCGATGAAAGGCCAATATAGGGTCGTTGGTTGCGCTGTAGTCACCCAATCCGAATGAAGTTCTCTTACCTGGGGTTTGTGAGCTCAACAATGAAATTGCGTAAGCGCTTCTTAATAACATCCCTTTGAAGATTGCCCGCCGGTAGCGGTAATTGAATGCACGTCGACGATATGAGCGCCTCAAAAGCCTGGCCGCTAAGCTATACTTCGGTGGTGTGACGTAGCCTGGAACATCGAACTTGTGTCTCTTCGTTTACAGTGAATTAAATGGCTTCTTTTCCGCAATTTTGTTTTCAGCTTCGAAAGCAATGTTGCTGAAAGCAATGTTGCTCTCAGCTATATCAATCTAAACTTGCGGCAGTGCCATGAAAAATTGATCGCGGTTACGATCATGGCAATTAAGAGGCCCTCATTCCAAGCAGATACTTAAGCTGCACATCACTTTTGTGGGGTTCACACATTTTTCGCCATTCAGCTCTAGACGCAGCATTTATTCTTTACTTTAATATTTTCAAGTGGTTTGAAGTAAACGAATAGTCACATTAGCATGCCCTGCGTGAAATGTCAATGCCTTTTTAATATGACTCACCTGGTCGGATGAGAACGATGTCTCTGAATGAGTCATATCTGAGAAAAAAAATAGCTTTGTAAATGAGAACCATATACTATGCCTGCAATATTCGCTTCCGTCCTTAATTACATTTGAAGGGAATAACAGCGCCATATCTGGATTTATTTAGTTTCGGTTTCTTTCTCTACATGCTTGGGGCAACTCTGATGATATTGTATCGCTTCTGAGAAAAAGCATGCGTTGCCAACGAGTCAAATCCGCATCGCATGTATCTTCGGTGCCTTTCTAGCCGGTTGCCTACCCTGTCAACTTAAATAACCGGGTCGGCATTGGTCTGTACGGGGCCCTTCCAGTGTTGGCAACCTATGATGGTCGTTGCCATGAATCACTTGACGCGATACGCTCAAACCACTGTTTAATCTGCCGCAGTACAGAAAGGCGGTTCGTCGTTTACCCCGGGCCATTTCGTTCAACCGCATGGCACAACTGGTTAACTGTTGAGTAATTAAGGCCGTGTATTGTTATGGGGGGTTTATTAATAAAGTCGGCTAGCAGCAGTGACAGTCATTGCACCATGAAGTAGGGCTCAACAAAAAGACAAATTGGGTACGAGCCACGCGATGACCACGGGGCTTCAGACATGTCCTCCTGTATAACCGGAAGGTATGGTCGGATGCCTCTTTGAAAGGCTACTTGCCAGCAGTTTAGTACAAGCATCATTTGTCTGCGTGCGTCCCTTAAAGGGCCCCTCACCAGGCCCTGTAAGAAATTTTAGTTAGACGCTGGCAGTTCTTGTGTGTCCGATGAAGAGCATTATGCCACAAGAATTTTTTCAATCGGTTCATTAGGCGCTGAGAAAACCGGTATTTTGTTGCGGCGCGAAACCATGATGCGAGGAGGCGAGCTCGAAACCCTTGCCGCTCGCCCCGCGTAGCCTTCGCAAGCCAAATCTCTTCCCTACCTTCCCCGGCGTCCGAGCAAGAGCAACACGTCGTCGCACGCAGAGTCACGTCTGAATGACGTGGCCGAGGAAGCCCAGCCCCCGCGCACGCGTGCGGCGTTGTTTTGTTGACCAGCGTTATTTTGTGGTCTATTGCCTGTTTCTGCGGGATCATAGAGTTTCATACAATAATACCTAGAGCGGAATCTGTCGCTGCGATCGTTGTACCACCATGGGAATGATGGGAAGTACAGGCTTCGGATTGGATGGCGTTAGCTAGCGAACTGTCTACGGATCTTTTCCTACAGTTTCAGTTTCGTTCTTCGCGCTGCGTGGGTAGTGGGGTGCGTTGCAAAGCGCTCAAGCAGTGCCTGTGTTGTTAAAAGAGGCTGAAGACCGCTAGATCTCTTGGTTCGCTGCGACGCTGCAGCTTTACAGATTGTATATGACAGCTTTATCGAAGAGTCGGGCACTCAACGCTGCGGGTAGACGTAGCGTCCCAAGCCAGTGCAGGATATCACTCCGAGTTCACGTCTTATAAGCGCGTCTTGCCAAACTCGTTCACATCGACTCCAAAACGACGGTGACGCTAAGTAGACGCACCGTCACGCTCCTCTGACTCGTCTTCACAACAAAACGAGAGATGCGTTGGGGGCAGGCCACTTGGACAGACGCACCTGGCATCGCAGCAGACGATACGTTAAGTGTTTCTCACTCAATACTTTACTGTTATTTCCATAAATAGATAATACGTACTTCTGAGCGAAAAACAAGCGTGTTTGTTTTCAAGTGTTATAAAACATAATTCATTAAATTTTGATGCCAAACCTAGCACACTATGGCAGAGTAAGGCATACCCTGGCAGTTAAATTTGTCCAGGTATCACTTCTATCTCACGGTCGCGCAAACTTTTTTGCAATTAGTTTTACGCATAAAAAATGAAGCAAGTTTCAATTAGAAATAACTTCATATCGCTTTGTTTTACACTCGGTAAACAAGCGTCGCGAATCTCAAGAACGTAATCCATCCGAAGCAGATCCGAAGCCTGTACTTCCCATCATTCCCATGGTGGTACAAGCGCCGCTGAAGGAGCCCCGCATAGACACTAGCGCCAGATTCCACTCTAGGTATTATAGTATGAAACTCTATGTGCGGGATGGATGCCTCGGTGCGCGTTCGTTTCACTTTTCACTGGCAAGTTTCTTTAGGTGGCGTTGGCCAGTGCCGCATTTACGTTTACTTGGACGCGCTAGAATAAATGAGCACATTGAGTGCTCGAACGCGCCAGAACATCACTTTCGTTTCCAGGGCTGACGTCTGCTCAATGCGCTAACCGCGGGGACACGAACGCATACGAAACGGAGGCACATTAGCCCCGCATATCGCTGCAATTCACTGAGCAAAAATGAAAAAGACGCAGACATTCCCCTTGTGCGTCTCATTATTTCTCTCAAGTTTTATGCATCTATTCAAGCAACAAATTCCACAAACTAAACACGTCGTGTCAAATAATTTTCGCAGTGTCACGTGCTACTGTTGTCGACGTCAGTGCAGAGTCGTCTACGTAGAGGACCGTCGTCACAGCACTACCGAGTACCGTCTACGTAGGGCCATTCCGCCGTGTACGTCATGCCCTCATTCTCTACGCGCGAGCACGCGAAAGGAAGGGCAAGCAGCGTTCAGCTTGAAATTTGACCCATTTCCGCGGCGCGTAGCGTTGCAAATTTTGGCAGACGTGATCGTGAACGCTCAGTGTATCAATTGCGCTCCTCAGCTCAAAACTGTCAAAGCTGGTGAGGGGCCCTTTAAGTACGGGGAAGATGCAGCAACTGCACAATTACAGGGATTCGAAGATGATTTCATGACAATAGCCATTATTACCCAGCTTATAATAACTGTTGATAAAGCCAAACGTGTTCCCCGATATACCGCTGGTTATATTTAGTTCTTTTGCGAAGTTTCCAGGCATTTGTCAGCAAAACGGCACAGGTGTCATAAGAATGTTCAAGGAATTGATGTTCCCAGCATTTTCTAATAATTTAACACCAAAGCTGCGATTTTCTAGTTTTTATTGAGTATATTATATCGAAGGGCTTAATTAGTCAGTATATTTACCACAACTTTCACGAAGCTCGAAAGTGCGACTTAATGTCAATGCGTTGTGCTGAATCTTTGTGTCGTACAGAATGCCTCTCAAACGCTAACAGTTCTGTACCCTACAAGTGAGCTATCAAATTACCCGTAGAAACAAAGCTATATTGAAAATCCGAGACGGGTATAATGTTCCTGAGGGGTTGAGAGGTCTTAGAAGAGAAATCTGTACGATAAAGATTTGTCCCGAAGTAAGGCCATTGTCTCTAATTTAAAAAAAGTATTTTCTAATCGAATCTCAAGTTATTATTGGTGAAAGAAATGCACCTTCAAAGCACTGAGTATGTGCCCACTGGAATAAAACTAAGTAATGGCGCTGTGTTTTAGAATAAAATGCCAATATATTCATTCACACCAAGAAGTTTATGAAGCATCTGCATTGCCGAAGTGTCCAAGTTCACAGCTGGTAGAAATGTTAACTAGGCGCTAGAGGTAAAGGTGGTTATTAAGGGCAGGCAGGTTTAGACTCCTTTTATAAAATAGGCAAAGTTTAAGCAGTGTCATCGAACGCGTAGATAAGGGACTTGGTGAGAGAGAGACAATTTTATGGACGGCACAACGAGGTCATTGAATTTAGCTTGCCGGTGGTTCGAAGGGGGGGGGGGGGGGGGGACACTAGCTCGCCACGGCTGTTTCGGCCCAGTTAATCACTTCTGTCTGAATATGGTAGTCAGTTGATGACAAAAATAAATCTACAGATATAGAAACTGGAACATGGGGCATATTCTCGCGTTAAAAAAATATTTCTCGCGTTAAAAAAATATTACCCTTTTGTAACTTCACACACATTTAAATAAGATGCAGAGCTATCTAATGACTTATCATGCATATTTTCATTCTGACCACCAACGTGATTTTTTTCACGTTGAAGGTAAAGCTTTTTTCTAAAAAATGTCAACTTTGCACATTTTTTTTCAGACAAAGCTTTTGAAGCTTGATCGCCTATAATATTTTTCTCTTGTAGTATGTTACACAGACCACTACTTCCTGTTTCATTTATTCTCTTTTATCTGGCATGTTTGTGGAGAAAAAAATGTCGAAATCAGCAATTTTAATCATTTTTTATCGTGTAAAAAACGCTGTAAATATTGATATACTTGAAGAATGCATAATTTTTTTCAGTCACGCTGTTTCATTTGCTTGAAATAAACACCACTTTATTGACCGCATCCCATAATGGTGAATTGCAAAAAAATTGTTGTTCGATGCCCTCGAGCTTCATCAGTGCAAAGCAATGAACTGTCACAAATAGGCGGCAAAATTTTTGCCAACGCAAACAAGCGGGCAGAATGAGTTTTGAGCTTCCGCGAAAACGTGTAAATTTTTTCAGCGATATTCATGATGGTCGGAAAAACGTTGGATGATTTGGCATGGAATGACCTGTCTGCTCCCGCGTTTATTCACGCGGTTATAAAGAAGGGGGAAGGACGGCCATTGGCCAGCGAGGTACAGGTCACATGACCGGCAAGTCCGTGCCGGGTTGGTTGCAATACAGAGAGAGAATAAAACATTTATTTGATGTTCTTCGCGAGAAGATCGGTGAGTGGGATCCTTAGTCCGGGATCCCACTGGCGCGGGCCGCTGTCCTCGCACGTTTCACGAGGGCCTCTTGGGTCTTCGGATCCGAGCTGGACAGAGTTGCCTCCCACCCTATAATGTTGTGTTGTGTCCTGGGTTGCATATGTGGGTTGTGTAGGCATTCCCACACCATATGGTACAGGGTGGCTGTTTTATTGGCGCAGAACCTGCACTGTGATGCGTATGCGTCGAGATCTATCTTGGACAGAGAGAGAGAGAATAAAACATTTATTTGATGTTCTTCGCGAGAAGATCGGTGAGCCTAGCTCCACCTAGCGACATATACCAGAAACTCTACCCCGCTGGTGTGTTAGCATGCCACCAGGGGTCACACGACACAACACAGATCATTCGTTATACCTTCTGGAAATATCGACTATGTCTGTCATCCGTGCGCCCCATCTAAGGAACGTGACAAAGAAACAAATATTGCGAGAGAAACAAATAGATAGACAGACGAACTGCCACACATACAGACTGAAACCACTGCTACAAGTTAGCTTAACCCTTTCAGGTTCCACCTATGAAAAACTGCCTGTAAATATGTCAAATCGATGCAACGTTATTTCAAGGCGCTCAATATTATGTTGCAACAAAAATTATGTTATAACATGTTCATTTATGAGTGTTATTGTAACTAGTCTCAATTAAGTTGCAATTAAAAATCTATTATGACGTCATTCATGCTCTGTTTCGGCATAAATAGAATTTAATCTCTGTATAGAAATACAGTGCTAATTCATTTTTGGTTCTGTCCATTTCGAGCAGAGAAAAATTATACTTTTCAAATGGCTCGCAGGAAGCGGCACGTCGAACGTGGAGGTACCTTCAGCAAAGAGATCATATGAAACTACACACTTCAAAATGAAGTTAAATGAAGACAAATTTATTATGAAGGAGGTTCAATTCACTCAAAGCTTGATAGCCTTTCATGTCTGGGATCCGTAGTAACGCCTGTGGCCATCATAAACGGGTATGCTCCACAGCCATTGGGTAAATTCCACTACTCAACACTGAAAATGAAGGCAACAGTTAGCCCAACAAACGGGTATGTGCCGCAGAAGTCTGTGCGGCCTATCAGAAAACTATAATCATCATAAACGCTTATGCGCCACAGAAATTGGGTAAATCCCCTTCACAAAACCTCCAATAAAATGGAAGCAGGCAACAGTTAGCCCAACAAATGGGATGCGCGTTACTATAGTCACACCTCTGTCACGTGATACCTTGAGGTTATTAAAGTGGTGGCTATACTACGACCTCAACTTCCACCAATATGTGTTTTTTACAGCGAAAGCTGTTATGAGATCACAACAAGGGTCGTTTCTGCGCCGTAGTTGTCCGCCGCCGCCGCCGGTGTCCGTAACCAATATCGCACGAAATAGGAAAAAAACTAACTAAATAAAAAAACACCTGTGACAGAATGGGAATCGAACCCGGGTCCTCTGCGTGGCAGCCCAGCACTCTACCACTGAGCTACGCCACTGCTTGGAACTGCGGTGCAAACTGACCCTAGGCAGCCTTCATATCGGGTAAGGAATCGCGTTAACGTGTGTTGTAAAGCGTTTTAGAGCAGTAAAGTAAGAACCAGGCGTCACACAATGCGAATTGCGTAACGAGTGGGTCGTTCGATGCTCCAACCCATTACAAAAGCCTCAGGCATAATTCTTCATCGTCGTCAGCCACAGCATCAACAAAGTGCACATAATTCGTTGCAAGAGTGTAGCGGGCACCGCGTTTTTCTGAAGAATGACGAAGAATGGCATAGTAGACGCTTCCCCACTACACAAAAATTATTATGATTTATAGCGTAGCCATGCAAGTGGGCTTGTAGTAGTTGCCCCAAGAGTGTTTAAAAAAGGCTAAAGGCCGCTCTCCCAGCTTTCGCTGTGGCTGTGCTGCGCCTTCTGCGCAGGCCTGGCGGTTTTTTTTATTAAACAGAGCGTTCAGTAAAGAGCAGTGCTACAACATATCGGAGCATCTTAAGCGAGGGCTTTTGTAAACCTGTGTATCAGTACGATATGGTCAAGATCTAATAAAATTGTACCGTGACCTGAAACCTAAACAAAGGGCTTTTAATGAAGAGCATTTATACAACATATCTCCAAGACTTGTAAAACATAGAAATGCGTTAGCCGGACGAAGGGAATGCCGCGAGCTTCGCGGTTTCATCTGTGTGCGCGGAGCGGATGTGTTTGAATCTTATCTATTCCTTTCGCTGTCTATCTATTGCTTTCTCTTTGTCGCTCAGTCTATTGTTTTTTTCTCCGTGTTCCCTTTCTTCCTTTCTGTTTCTATTTCTCGCTCCATCTTTCTTTTGATCTCGTTCTTTTTCTCTATTTATATCTATCTTATTCTTTCTTTCTCGCCAGTTCCCTCTTTCTCTTTCTTTTTTATGCTCTGCCTTACTCTCCCCTCTTTTTCCTCCTCCTCACCCTCCCATCTGCCCTCACCTTCACTGTCCTTTCCCACCCCCCTTGCTACACTATACAATGCTATCCCACGCTCTGCTGGCGTGCCTGGATAGCAGAGTGCTTGTTACGCTGGCCTTGGGATTCCGGGTACGTCTCACCTAGAATTTTTTGTAGCGAGAGCTACATTGGCCGTATTCTCGCCTTCTCGCTGTTGCCGGTGGCTACATCGCGTTCTGAGCCGTCGCCTAGCAACCGCCGCAGCTGGCAGCGCCGCTCGCCGCGCCATCTGGCATGGCGTCAGTGGAGGAGCCGGTATTGCATCGTATATGTAGGAGGGGTGGGTCGGTGGGATTCGTCGGCAGATATGGAAAGTTAGTCGGAGAGTCTGAAAGAAGCCAGGCTTCGTCGTCAGAAAGAAAGCGGGAGGAGGCGGCGAGCCGAGGAGACGGAAGAAGAACGAGCCGCAGGTTAACCGTACCTCTCGCTGCGGACACCCAGGCATAACTGAGTTAAGTCACAGCCAATTTTGTTTTGCGAAGGATTTCTCACTTTATCTTTCTCTCTATCCCTTCTTTTTCTTTCTCTTTCTTTGTCTATATGTGTACTCGTTTTCTGGCGCATCAGAGTTATTGCGTCCCACGCCGGATAAATTGGCGCACGTTTTCTGGGGGGCGAAGCAGAAGACGATGAACATGACGAAGAGTATGAAGAGATTGCGGGCCAGCTCGTGATGATGATAGTCTTTAGGTACGACACACGGCAAACCTCGAGCATAACATCTCTGCATTGAAAGACCATGTACTGTGATATTTCGGTGCATGTAAGAAACGCCATGTGTAGGCGCACTTCACTACGGCGTCTCTAAAATTTATTGCGTCACTATTGTGTATCGTCAAAGAATCTGTCTTATGTCTCGCAGTATTTGAAATTTTACACATCCGCGCTTATGCTGTAGGTGTGGGAATGCTATAGGTCTTTCTTGGAAACGCGTTGCTTTTCTTATAGGTCACTGTAGATTTAGAATTCGCGATAATCCTGGTGCTTATATTCCAATAGAAATAATGAATTTACCATCCAGCTTTCTGCATTACCATGTAGCTACTGAGCAGCTTTCACAAGTGTATTTAGAGTGCGCGTATCGGCTAAGGAGGAGGGCTGTACTTTTCTTCTACAACGTGTTTTTAGGAAGCGGTTTTCAGAAAGAAATTAACTTTCATGCAAAAGCGCTCCTTTTGTAGATGCTTCATGGCTGCTTTCTTACGAATGTTTTCAGGGAGGTGCTCGTAAATCATGCGGAGGTTATCATGAGGTCGAACGCCTTTGTGAAACTTGCCAGTGTGGACAAAAATGAAAGCATGGAGAATGAAGTTGTGCAGCTCACCATGTACTCCTGACGTCAGTGTGCGTATTTACTTCGTCTGTTGAAGCTGTATTACTATAAGTGATGTTGCAGCACGTGAGTGATAGAAAACTATATACCTTGAGCGCAAGCCTTATTCGTCATAGAAAGTCACCGGAGTGTGTATAGTCATAGGAACGGGTCGACTAGCGAATAATAAGGGGAGTCGTAAGGTCCATTCATTTTCATGGTAGAGCTCATGTGCAGCTCTCCAAGAAAGCACTACGTGTCCTAACGTTAGAGAAATTAATTTTTCCCTTTTCTCATTCCTGCGTAAACTCAATGTATATACTGGTTTAATAATCACCAATTTCGAACAAGAGGTACTTGCGCAATGCATTTTTTACAGTAGTGTTGTTATTTCACTGCATACGGATGTAGTTAAATAAACTATTTGCGGTAGTTACTGGTTTTTAAAAGCATCCGAAAGCGTGTTTGTTCATGGGCCCTACTTTTCCAAAGATTCATTTAGTCAAGATCTCTTTAGCTGCTCTTGTAAGTCTCGGAAACTAAACCTCCCGAACCTGTGCCAAAAATAAAGCTAATTGCTACGCTGGTATGTGGTTATATTGTAAATTTGTTTATTACCGAATTAGCCGTTTGATCTTTGGTAATTCTACCGCTAAACCGGCGTCAGGTGAACAGCAATTAAAACTTTGGGAGAGCAATGCACCTCCAAGATACTGCTTCCAAAGAATATATTTTCACACCCAAGCGTGCATTACAGAAGCTCATATACTTGAATGTATTGTTATATTGTCGAGGTACAGGAATACGTTAGCGGTGATAGGGCACATGTGCTGTAGAATAAGCTCTTTTTTAGATGGCAAAATAACAGGAAGGCTTTTACAGCAGCCCTCTAAAACTGTGCTCGGCGCAACAGAAATACAATAGCTGCGAAGTTATTACGAAGAAAATGACATACAAACGACGCAGGACTCCAAGGCCATAGGTTTTGGCGGCACTTTGTGACGCAATGGCGAGGTATATGCATTCATACTGTTCTCTCTTTCCTCTGCCGATTCCACGACGCGAGGCGAGCGTGCAGTTAACAAAGTCGGATAAAACCGGTAGACTAAAATCAGAAGTAATCAACCACTTCCTGTTACAGTAGAGTATTGTCAGCACCAAACACTCAGCAAGAGAAGAAAAACGACCATGAATGTTCTCCTGTTCGCTGTTGCCTTATTAGTCGTCCAGATATCCCCCTCTGGGTAAGTTTGCAACGTGTTCGAGCACGATACACAGCCGGTTCGACTGCTGGGCTGCTGTTGTAATGTGTGTGAGCGAGGAAATATGCGTACTCAGGTGGTAACCTCACGCCCGAGCGGAATCACATGGTTAAGAGTGAGAGCGTTGGATGGGAGGAGGAGAGAAAGGGTGGAAAATATGATGCACGTTTGTGTTACAATAGCATAGTTGAACATGACGTCACCACTTTTTTTTATTTTTGAGAATTTTTATTTTGAATCTTATATTGTTATTTAGAACAGCCCATATACATCACCGATTTAGTGTTAACGCAATATGTAAATTTGCCGAGATTTCTCCCACATTTCACGTTCAACATAGAGAATCTTAGAATTACCTGATTCATTGGTGGGGTTTGCAGGGTTCAATCCTCTTGCCTCTCCCGCCGAAATATTCGCATTTTCTATACCAGGAAGAAGTCCAGAAGGTCGAGGCTTTAAGTGATGAAAAATCTTTCGAATGCGGGTAATGCTGTACCAGCGTATCGAGAAGTAATGTCTTCTTCAGGGCAAGAGGATTTGTCTACCTGAAGCCTGAAGTTGCTGCCTTGAAGACGTTGGCCCCAGCGACGCGCCTAGTTAAATGATTTCTCTTCTCTTCACATTTTGTATGCGTTATACACACGCGCACGCAAACACACGCACGGACATATATAAAGTCAGATTGCCCCCCCTCCCTCCCCCCAACCTGGAAAATGTTGTGGCTACACCCATGAGGTGTTTTCAAAAGGCAGTGATGAGATTTTTCGTGTTTGTTTGCTTACTGGCAGTATCGCACAAACTATTTATGAAGCTGGTAACGGTAGAATGGGACTAAAGAAAAGACATCTGCGTAAACCAGCTTACAGTTTAACCCAGTTTACAGAACTCTGGGATAGTAAACGACATAGAGGGCGAAAGAGAATGGGTCAGATTGGGCATGAACCTTTATCATTTAAATTCATGTCTGGTGCTGCGCAACAGCCATAAATTGAGTAATATAGGTTTAAATGAAGCGGATGATTGAGGTGCGGCGCACTCACCATCGACCGCTTGAGTAATTCGTTCATTGCAAAGCTTTGCAGAACTATCAACTGCGATTCAAGGCTTCCAAGATTCTTTCATCCTGATACGGCCTATTATCAAATCTACTTATGTCAAAGTGAAATGCGTGGCGTCGTTATCAAAGCGGGAACAACGGCAGAGGAGGTAACCGATAGTCTGTTTAGGTTTGCGCTTAGCTTGCGAGCCTGTATCGCTTATCTCAATGTGACAGCTCAATCAATTCGTGAAGATTATCTCAAGGAAGTGCCGACGTGACAGATTAACGTAAGGCGTGGAATATAGATTTATTATTGAAGTTGCATCAATGAATTCATGAGGTACACATGACACTTAAAGCTCGCCTTTGTATTTTCCAGCAATTTCTTGCAGCACTACACGATGTATCGCGGAGATCGACACGAGTGAAAGTTCTATAAGATATGGCCAAAGCTATTCCGTGAAGCAGTGGCTTACTATATGGGATTTATACAGGAGGCATTACTTCCGAAGCTCACTTGACCTATCTATCTTATCTTTGTCATTATGCACCTTTGTTACAAATGTATTACCCCTCACTTTTTGCAGCAAAGCTTCCCAATGTAGTTTCATCGATGAGGCATAATCGCTTACAGCTGAGGTACAATGCTATACAGAGAGTAGAGCTGATGGGCACCTCGGTAGTCCTCGCTATTGCTGTTTTGCTGAGTTCTGCAAATTTTTTTGTCCTTTCTTCCTCTCTTTCTTTCTCTTTCTGTTTTCTCTGCTCTCTGCTTTTCGTGTGTCTCTTTTCTCTGTGCTTGTTTTTATTTGTTTCCTTCTTTGTCTCCCTGTTTCCTTTCTTTTCGTGGCTTCTTTGTTTTCCCCTACATTACCTTTCTTTCCCTCTCTCTCTCTCTGTATTTCTCGCTCACTCTTTCTTTCCATGTCTTTCTTTCACTCTCTCTTTTCTTCGCTTCTTCTTTTCTTTCCACCTTGCGTTATTTCTATTGTCACGCGCGTTTGTTATTTTTACTTTTGCTCTATTCGGTTCTCGCCCACAAAGACTGTCAGCAATGCTCAGCGCAAACCGCGCCTCATTATTCGAGAAGCTTCGCGATTATTGTAGATCGTGTTGTTAAGATCGCGCGCAAGACACGAACACTCGAGCTTATTCCAGAGCTTGCGCGACAACTAGTGATAAGGCTGGAGTATTCGATGACACACGTATAAATACCGACGCGCTTCACCACTTGTCAGTTTTTTCGACGACCGACGCTCTGTGCGCCGTCATGAGTGTGCAGCGTGCATGGCTTGCTATAATTTCAGTTTCCGTTTCGAAGCCACAAGTTCGGCCAAATAAGGAGTTCCACCTTAAAGACGCCGACTGATCCTTTCGTCAACGTCACGATCACGTGACACTATTCCTTCCTGCTCTTTTTTCTATGCTGTGCTTTAATCACTCCCCCTACTAAATTCCCTCCCTCTGACCCTAACACCTATCCTCCTCACCCTCACTTCCATTTACCACCCACTTTTTATACCATACAAGGCTATGCTGTACTCTGCTGAGTGCCTGAATAGCCCAGTGATTAAGGCGCTCACCTTCGGATCGTGGGTAGGCGAGTTTGAGTCTCAACTCGCGAAAAAAAAAATTGTTTGCCTAGAATATCTTTCTTTTTCTATCCTTATTTCTCTTCTATTCTCTTCCACTCTTTCTTTCTCTCTCTCTCTCTCTTTGTACTCGTTGCCTCACCCATCAGAGTTATTGCATCCGTGGCTGGTGAAATCGGCGCTCGTGTTTTGGGAGTGAACAGGCAGTTGAAGAAGATAATGACGATGAAAAAGAAGACTGAGAGAGCGCGTGCCGGTCCATGATGATGATTTTTTTCTGTTTTCAACAAACAGATTACTGCCGTCTTAAACACATCTGCTGTTAAAAATATCTTACGCCCTGTAATAATGACCGTCAGCTTGCTGACGATACGCGCATAAAAAAAACGCGGTACCAACGTAAGTAAATTGAGTAATTGCTTTCCAGCCGATTGTGATTAGGGATAGGTATGTTACCGGTGCTAAAAATCACACTGGTTATCCCAAATGCTGTGTTAAATGAAACAGCAGTGACAACATTTTACCTGTACGAGGTCACAATCAGCCGGTGTCTGATGCTGTAATAAGAGCTTTGATTTGCAAAAAGAAAAAATGAAGGAATTATGCTCCACTAAAATAAGACCGAACTAGAGTGTTTAAGTTTTAGTTTATTGGGCTGCCTTATAAATAAGTAGTGGCTCTTTCGCGTCCCTGCTGAAACAGTTGCCTTTGCTTGAATAAGTGTGAAACTTGTGTAAGCTTTTTTACAAAAGCCCAAATTATTCTGTTGCACTGCCACCGGCCTTTTTGTTCATATTGAAGGCCAAGAAGGCTTGCGTGAAATAATCTGCTATAACTTTTAAAAAGATTCAAGCCAATGGCCGACGTTAAATACGAATATTCTCACGAAATCAGTAAGCACCCTCCTCCCTCTTGCACGTTTGCGTGAATTAGTGCAGAAGAACATATTAGGATAAGTTGTTTTAAGGCCAATTTTCGTTCACGTGAAAGTCATCAGCGGTTCCGCGTGCAAAATTTAGTGGTTTATCTAACTCAGCTTCCACAGTTCATTCACTGATGCACATCTCGCGAAACACAGGGAGCAGTGATCTCTCTCTCTCTCTCTTTTTTTTTTACAGTTGCCATTCTCTGGCCCCCCGCGATGTTACCGAAAATTGGATTTTGGAACGTGCGATGCAGTTAAGCTGAAGTGGTTCTACGAACCCATAACAAGGCAATGCAAGATGTTCGCGTACAGTGGGTGCGGTGGAAACTGGAATCGGTTTCGCACCGAAAAAGGGTGTCTGCGGACGTGTAAAAGTAAGTACAACTCTGTCAACTTTTTCTGCACGTAAGTAATGTACTTTAAGAGGCTGAGCCCTTTCAGGCCCAGTGATTTCGATTGGAATAACTCATTTTATAGGGAAGTTAGCCTATAAAATTAGTTAATTTTATAGGCTAACTATCCCGTTAACGCTAGTTAATGGCACGCATACGCATAGGTTTGCCATTTACTCAGGTGTTTTGGGTATGGCATAAGCCGAAGCCATTGTGCATTCGGTGAGGCCTTCTGTCTACCTTGTCTACAACAATATCCACAGTTATGATAGAAAACATTCAATCGCAATTGGTGAATTATGGTAATGAATGATGGTCTACTTTTCAGTAAAGCTGGCAGTACGCTTTATATTGTTTGTCATCAGTACATTTAAAACTGACTGCTGTTGAATATCCGCATAAGCATTGAATATTATTGACATGATGTTAATTTCAGTGACATCTGAGCCCGAACTGTCCTGCAGTGCCAAACCGAACCCGGGTAATTGCAAAGCATACCGTCCGATGTGGTATTTCGACCCTGAACTGGGCTACTGTCGAGGCTTTGTCTACGGCGGCTGTGGCGGAAACAGAAACACCTACCCGAATTGTCGGGCCTGCATGAACCGGTGCACAAGTAAGCTTGCCCTAATGCTTGAAAAAAAAACATTAACACCATGGCGATCTCTCGGTTGTTGTGAAATAAGTAGCGCTCTATATTGCTGATCGAACTTGCATGCAGTGTGGACTGCACTAGGAAGTTGTACAACGTAGCACCAAATGTCATTAGCCATATTAAGCTTTCCGTTTCCTTGTTATTGTACGATGCAAGTGCACTTCTGTCTTTGTGGTGTACAATTTAGTAGCATACTGGACTAACGATGTAGCTATGAGTATAAGAACGTTAGGGAGGCTTATTTAGTACAACATCCTTAAGCTTCTGTGGCTTCCAGAATATCATCTAAACATTGTCAATACGTGCGGCCTCGTATTCTCTTACTGTTCACTTCGGTTAGCGTTATCTTTTGCTATACTGAAATGGTGGATCGTATGCAAGGACGAAAATAAAGCGTTAGTGTCCCTAGCTTACCTTAAAAAAAAGAAACCCATAATTTTTCTCTCATGACTAAGCAACTTGTTTGTACAGAAGTTCATAACAATCTAAGGATACTTCTGCGGCAGCATTGCAGAAAAAAAATCAAGCTACCTTCTTTCCCGTATCAGCAATGTCCATGACACAGCAGATATAGCTAAGGCGTTCGCATGAACGATATTAGGATTACCTTTTCGTCATCGTAAAAGCAGCGCGCACATACGGCAACACGAGAAGCACGACGCAGAACAGGCGCTGAGCATGACAACTATCGGGTTTATTACATAGAAAGGAATTAATAGAAGTAGTCCGACTGCACGCGCGCCCTCACATTACCAATATTTGTCACGTTTTTTCTAGGAGGCTGAGTTCACAACCTTGGACATAAATGAATGGGTTGGAAATGGAAATATCATGGTTGTTCTTAATGTAAAGAGATTCTATAATTTCACGTGATATTTGACCCATGTGCCCAAAGACGGCATGCGTGCTATGAAGGTTTACGAACACACTAGCGAGAATGAGATGATAAATGTGAAGTAGGTGGGCCCTTTGATGTGTTGTTCTTGTGTAGCGTCTCGTTAAAGCAGGCACACGCCTTTCGAATATATCGTTTGCTACAAGTTATTGAGATGTTATAAAATACACTACATACACATGGTACAAAACGAGTGAGATTATTGACGGTGAACGCATCCTTTTGTGACTGGCCTGTATATTCCTATCAGTTGGGGCATAAGATCTTCCAACTTATCCACAAGAAGAAAAAGTGCTTATGTCAATGCCTTTTGCCATCGTCTTTAGCCTCTGTGAAAACCCATGAACGTATGCATAGTTCTGGGGCCTTATGTTGGAGCTAGTGCGCTGCTCAGGCCAGGAAGAGGACATGTTTCATGATTTGAGCAACCTCAGCGAAATGGTTGACAAAGTTGAAATTGGCCAACCGGCATTCTTTAGCCGAGCTAATTGTTTCCGAATCTGACCTTTACTTTATAGTGACAAGCCTTATTGAGCTCAATATTTAGGAAATTGTCGGCAATTTGTCATTAACTATGTTAGAATACCCGAAAAAACAGCTCAGAAGTGATTTTTTCTGAAGGGGTGAAAAGCACCACCATCGACGTACCTGCTCAGCATGCAAGCAGAAATATAAAAACCGAATGGCACCATTGATAGGCTATTCGTACACGAAAGGTAAACTAAAGGCAGTATATTTGAAGATATTCGCACACATTCATGGGCTTTCACATCACCTCAGGAAGACCGCAAAATGGTTTGGCGTAAATCTTGTTTATTTTTGCTCGTGGTAATGTTGGAGGGGCTTATGCTGGAATAAACAACAATACAGGCAGTCAGAAAAGAATGTGTACTCCGTGAATCATCGCATTCGTTTTCTTCCATGTCTACTCGGTGTATTTTATAACATCTCACTAACTTGTGGCAATAGATATATTAGACATACGGGGGCCTGCTTTAACCAGAGGCTGTGCCAGCACAAAACACATCAAAGGACACCCCTACTTCACATCTCTCATCCCACTATAACTCATGTGGTTGTAAACATTTGTTTCATAACCTGCATGTCATCCTTAGGCACGTGGGTCAAATATCACGCTAAATCGTAGAATCTCTTCGGAATAAAAGCAACCATGGTATTCTCACTTCCACCTTATTCATTTATCTCCGGGTTTGTGAAATCAGCCTCCTAAAAACTGCGAGAAATATCTATAATGTGAAATTACGTGCACAGTCGGACTTCTTGTATTTGTTATGCGAGGGTGCGAGCACAGTTGGACTTTTTGTATTTGTGTCAATCTGTGTCATACACTCGAGATTTGTCAGCTCAGAACCTGTGCTGTGTCGTTTATCTTCTCGGGTTGCCGTTTCTTTTTGCTGCTTCACCACGAAAATCAACCAACTAGGCCAGTTTCGCACACTACATTTTTGTCGTTAATTATCCTGAAAAATTTACCCACCATGCTCATTGCAGATACTATGATTCACTGTGCTTTTGTACAGTAACCGTATATTTCTACTCTGGATCCTAAGAAAACTTAGTCTTTTTGAGTGTTAATAACGTGCTCATTCAACTTCATGCTTTCCTCGTCGCTTTTGGTCGTAAAATTCGTGCCATTTATGCTTTTCTAAATTAAACTAACCTGTTTTTATCGCAGATTTCAATCCCTACCTGATGTGCCAGTACCTTGAATTTGAGTTCTTCAAGAAGTTCATCGCGGGCAAGCTCATAGTAGCTCCACCACCAGTGACAACGGGGACACAGTTTGCACCTGCGCGGCCGGAGACAACAGTGGCACAGCCGTCACCAGTCACAACGGGGACACCTCTGCAACCTGGGACACAGCCGACACCTGGGAATGGGTATGGACCGGTGTGGAGGGCTGCTGTCCCTTCCGGTGTAAGGTCAGCACTGCGCGTTCAGGACACGCTTGTCAAGAGTTCGGGATAGCAAAGTGGCTTCTTAGAGTCTGAAATAAATGTTTGCGTGCTGAAAAAGCGTTGAAAGAAAGTATTCTTCTCAGTGTTTTTATTAATTGTCGGTGAACTTCTACGACCATTCCTGTTCTAAAAAAAAATATCATAGTAACGGTCACATGCACTGCAACCTGGTCACGGAATTAACTGTGTGTCCTGCAAGGGCTATTACAATTGGAAGCCGCCAAGACGCTGCGCTTCAGGAAAGGTGAGGTCCTTTTTGTAGACATTCTCGATATGAATACTTCCTGTTAAAGAGACAGGGCGTGCAAACATGGACACAAGAGACAAGTCAAAACACCAGAAACGGCAACCAACGGCAAAGGCGCACAACGGCGGAAAAGAAGGCAGGCACGAAAACTTATCTGCGCATGCCCATGCGATAGGCGAGCCTATCAATCCGCCTGGCTTACGCAGCCGCTACCACTATTATCGATATACCAGGCCTCAACCATTAAACGCGTTCCTTCATTTTTGTGCCGGTAGGAAAACGCAAATTCATCTAATTAAGGCTTGCACTTACACTCTAGACAGTGTAAACATGGCTCCTGTTAGCGATCTCTTATGTTTCATTAATTTATGGTTAGCGCAGCGAGCCGTTTGCCTTACGTATAGGTAAACGGCCGCAGCTAAATGGCATCTTAACACCACGCAAGAAGTGCAATTAGTGAATTTTTTGGTACGTTTTTTAGAAGAGTAGAGGTTTGGGCCAGTTGGTGATGCATACTTGGTGAAATTAAGCTCAATAAGCGGGACAACACAAGGAGAGATACACAGGACGAAGCACTAGAAACAACTGTCAACATTTATTGAAAATAATCGCCACAGCGAAACAATGTGCGCATGAGCACAAGGATTTTGATGATGAGCAAGAAAAACAACCAACAACAGAGCCAGGCGCGAGATACACCCCCGTGACAACACTTAACACGTGGAAAATGAATTCACCAGAATGACTGAATGAGAAGTGGCTCGTAGATACACAGTTGAATACCTAAAACCGGGAAAGAAAAACAAGATAAAATGACTGCAAGCTAAAAAAGAAGACATAACTAAAAAGATAGCGAAAGGAGACGCGCTTAAAAGTGGCCAGTAATGAAACGCACTTCTTTATTTTATAGAGCCACTGAAGCGGCACTCACCCACATGTCGGGTCCACAATCTTCAACCAAAGCGGCTTCTAAGATTACTCGTTCGACTTTGGTGCCTCCGCGACCTACACAGGACGAAGCGCTACCGTTAGCAGCACTTCGTCCTGTGTGTCTCTCCTTTTGTTGTCCCGTTTATTGCGCTTAATTTCACCCAGTATTGTTGGTATGTTTCATGCACGAAAGAAATGTCAGTCCACTTCTTGTGTATCACACAGGTTTTTTGTCTGTCGACACAGGCCTCTATTTTCAGAGAAGGAAAGGTATTTCGCAGTTATGCCGGACGGCATGTACTCAGAAAAAGTGTTACAGCCATAAAAAATGAATTTTAGGACTGTGAAACTTAAACCATCGGTAGTTAGGCAACATGCTCTCGATCTTTTGTTAAGAAATAAATCGTGAGAGGAAAGCGCGCAATGTCAGGAAGGCTAAAGCGCTCACCCTAGAATTGCTTTTCAGCGAAAACGCATAAGGACGAGATTCTTGTTAAAGCTCTTGTTTTCAAAGACAGGCACCTAGCAAATTGCTGTGTCTAGTTACTTTCAGAACTGCTTAAACACACTGAGTTTTTCAGGCCCTTTTGGTATTCGAACTTCTCATGCGCTAGCTCAGTTTCTCTCAGAGGAGAACCCGGGTGGTTGTAAATCTGTTAGCAAGGCTATCGAAGACTTTTCTATTCATTGCCTCAGGAAGGCTTGGAAAATGTGTTAAAGATTTCATACATACACAAGTGCCGGAAGCAAATTTCACAGATAGTGTAAGGCTTTTTACGGAGGATTTTCTAGAAATCCTTTTCATGTGTTTAAATTCGACGCTGGTAGGTTGGAAGGAAGGCGTTTATGCGCAGAAATCAGGAATTTGCATAGGTTCTAAGGTTGCTTTTATTCTTAGTTATTTACACCTTAGCAAGATCGAGAAATGCTTATCGGCGCCTTAGGTAATTGTATCAGTAAAGTTTTTTGGTACGGGTACAATTACTTGATTTTTGTGAGTGGTGATAATTCTGAATGAGTCGTTACATCAGTGAGCGAACAGTTTTAATTACACGGAGGAGGGCTTAAATTTACTAAGCAATCGCCTCAGAGTGTTGGAATACAGTTTTTAAACATTTCCTCAACGTTTCAGAACCACCATGTTTGCTGGAAATATTCTCCTAGGCCTTCTATATGACGGTTAAACTTCTCATCGAAACAATCTATGATTGTAAACAACTGTACAGCCATATCATCTCCTGAGTCTTCTCTCATTAAGTCGTGAGAGCACAAAATGAGGGCCAGCTTTAACGCACATGTTATGCATCTGTACGCTACGCTCGCGTGGCACTGTCCACTGCCGCAGAACGCTTAAAGAAGTCCGTTTTGTTATATCCGAGCATCGTTGCAGAAAGCTATGAGAAAAAGCGTGTCGTTGGTATTCCTTACATTCATTACGTATAAAACAGGGTAAAGCAAGTGGGGTTAGATGTCGCGTTAGGGTTGTTTTTACCGCTGGCAATAAGCTAGGCCTGATATGTGCCGTCGTACGGAGTTAGAACGAGCGGGTGGTAGAAAAAAAGCTGACTGATATTTGTTTCGTGAAACATACCAAGAAATTTACTGCTGCCGTACGTATGTGGTGTATATGACACCGTTTAGCTGCGGCCACTCCTACGTAAGGCAGACGAGTCGCTCTGTTAACCAGAGATTATTGAAACATAAGAGATCGCTAACCCGAGGCTCAACCTCTCATCTATCTTTACATTGTCCAGAGTGTAAGTGCATGCCAAAATTTGATGACGATGCGATTTTCTACCGGCAGATGAACGAAGAAACACGTTTCATGGTTGAAGCCTGGCATACTGTTAATAGTGCTTGCGCATGCGTGAGCCAACCATCGATTAACTTGCATAAATACGAACTCAGTTAAGTGTCTGAATAGTTATCTCGGGTGTAGACCACCACGCGTGGCGCATCGATAGGTTCGCCTATTGCATGACCATGTACAGCTAAATTTTAGTACATTCCTTCTTTTCCTCCGTTGTGCCGCTTTGTAGTTAGTCGCTATTTGTAGTGTTTTGACTTCTCTCCTGTGTCCGTGCTTGCACGCCCTGTCTCTAACATCAATGCCTATACCTACTATCTCAGCTCTCTGTCATTCTAATCAATATATCTTATACTACGTTATTGTACAAAACATAATTCGTAAAAACTTACAATTGACAGTGCTTGCATTCTGTAGAATTTAAATAGTTCTTGTAGTGATCTGAAACAACCTGCTGGTTGAATGCGAAACATGTTTCACAGCGAAACACTTGTCAAGACATGTCACGTGAAACCAGCGAATTCCCTCGCACAAACTCAGCTGTAATACGTCGCTTCGGATTTTCTATAGCAAGAAAACAGAGTACATTAGCATCTAATCAGCATATATTCAAATATAGCCGAGGTACTGGGCATAAAAAAAAGATTTTGCTTCTTCATTGTCGTAATAGACATATCGAACTATCTTCATCGATTCTCTCACCAGTAAAAACTAAAAAAAAACCTTGGTAAATGTATTCACCTGTGTTCCACAGTTATATCTAAGACACTGAACAATATGTCGTGTCCACTTCGTAACGTGTGTCCTCTCTAACTTCTTATGTCACAGAACTGTAGCGCAGAATTTTAATCACGAACAATCCTTCCTTTTAACACTCATAGTCGTAACAGTAAGCCGGGAGATTAAAATGCATCTGTACTGAGAAACTTTTACATTATGTAAGAGAGCAACAACCTCGCTCCGGTTACGTCACGTGATGTCAAAGTTTCGAGTATTTGCATAATGACACCTCCAATTGACATTCATGGAGGAATAAGCACTTTTGTATAACAATGATTACATGACGCACAGAACAAGGTATATAAAGGCTTCTCCTCAGTAGAAGGTGTAGCAGGATGGTGTTTCTGAGATACTCTCTCCTTTTGCTCACCATCGGTGCTTACCTCAACGGTAAGCTTTTCGATCAACTGTTGTATTATCGTTAGTTTACAGCATTCGAAATAAACAAGAATTTATCGTTTGAGTCGTTTTGATGGGAAACGATATTTTTTTAAAAGTAGTCTGGTGTTCTAAAAGGAATTCTCGTGGATATTTTTGTAGTATTAGTCTCCTGTTGCCATTAATGCTATCTGCCTAGTGTACAAGGTGAGGGTTCACTTGCTCCAATCACATCGATTTCAAATATTGACTGCTATAATTCTGTTTGAAGGCCCGTGATTCCTTTTTTTTTACAGTAGCCGCTCAGAACCAGTTGGTTATGGTGTGGACACCAGTGAAATTCGGTTCAGACCTGCTACAAGAAATTCAAATAGTCGTTACACTAACGCGAAGATTATTTGGTAAACTAAATGCGTTTAGGCGTAGATAATCTGCTATCAGCCACGAAACAAATATGCAGTGTCGAATCATTATGTTGCTATATCGGCGGTGCATAAAATAATGGTCGGCCCAAATGTAGTTCCCGCCTGCAGGGAAGCTAGGTTCATACCATGATGCAGAATTAGAAAAATAACTCTCCGCTCTAGGCTGTTACGAGTGCTACGCAAAATCTCGATAGTTGTGGTACAAGTGTTTTCTCTACCACAGGGTGCGTGCGCTGTCAGTGCTGTACAGAAGTAAACCGAATTCTGCATGCGGGGCGTTACGAATTAAAATGCAATATCAGTATAGAGTGGAGGTCCGAAAATGGTAGACACAAACTTTAAACATGCTGTATGAAGAGTTATTTAAAGGTAAACATATTTGACCGAAATCTGCCTGGCTGGGTAAATTATAACAATAAAAAGAATCATCGCCAAGCATAGTTTTTATTTTCTAATTTTGAAAACTAGCCCAACGTTTCGAGACCCGTTTGGTCTTCCACGGATAAAAGGAATCAAGTTTCATAGTTTGAAAAATGTTCGCTGTTACCTTCACACATCTCGTGGTTTACTTTCGCGAGATCATTCTTGCCAACAGCCATTTCAATGCGGTTTTTTTCAGTCGCTTATAGATGGAGAGACGGTTATTGCACACAACGTCTCATACATGGAAAATGCAACAAGAGTCTTCCGGCGTGGTATTATGACTTAAAGACAAAGAACTGTAAGATGTTTAGGTATTCAGGCTGTGGTGGAAACGACAATCGCTTCTCTTCAGAAGCATCATGCCAGTGGAGTTGCCTTCGTAAGTGCTCAATACATTAGCAAATACGTAAGCAATGAAACAATGAAGGGGCTTGCTTCTATAAAATAATGTGACA
>JALIZH010026009.1:17500-100047 GCA_030522465.1 Rhipicephalus appendiculatus | reverse complement strand
CAAGGACAACTTTCATCCCCGTCCACGAGCCTCTCGCGCCTGTCTACCTGTTACTACTTTTTTAGGAAGTTGTCGGAGGGTCAAGAAAAACGCGGGCTGATGTAACACGTAAGTGTTTGACACCGTGCGTTTTAAAGTATTCTTAGATCCTTCTCCCTGATGGTAGTCTACATAGAACGATCGTGGCAAGCATTTATGCGCTGGTAGACGTGCGTCCCCTACTAATGAATGAGGATGGTGGCCGCAAGTTTCGTCCTGTAACATTCATTATTAAGATTAGGTGCCTCATCGGTCCGCCGCGGTGGAGCAGTGGTTATTGCGCTCGGTCGCTGACCCGAAGGTCGCGGATTCGATCCCGACCACGGCAGTCGCATTTCGACGGAGCCGAAATGCTGGAGAGGCCCGTGTACTGTGCGATGTCAGTGCGCGTTAAAAAACACCAGATGTTCCGAAATTTCCAGAGCCCTTCACTGCGGCGTCTCTCATGATCATACAGTGGTTTTTGGACGTAAAACCCCAGACATTTTTTTAAAAATTAAATGCCTCATCAAACGCGAAAAGCGGCCGTCGACCTCAGCGGCGTCATCACGAGCAATGCAAAAAAATCGCACCATATCCACGGAGTGAATGATGATGAGTGGGCGAAGCTCCGGAGGTTCATCGGTAAACCGCGAATCTTCCGTGAAATTCGCCCAGTACATCATCAAAGACGTGACATTACAATGGCTTTATGGTCGGTGAAATGGAGGGAGAGCGGTTCCTGGATGGGTCGTAGTCGAAAGTTTGCAAAGACGAGATCGATGCAGGTGGTTGGTTGCATGTGGTCAAACGATATGCATGTGAGACCATATCGCGATGCCATGTGTTGTATGGCATCGCGATCGTCATCGTCATCAGCGTCATCGTTATGACGCATAGTGGGTACATTCCATGTGGTGTGCCGTGATGGCAGCGTCATCGTCATCACACAGGACCTTGAAAATACAGGTGGCTACTACGTACTACAAACTACAGGGGACGCACGACCCACGACATAAGGGAGCTTCGCCCCTAAAAAATATATCGTCCCCCTGTTATGACGTCACTTTATGACGTTCTCATGACGTCACAAGTCACCACACTTCGTGACGTCTTTATGACGTCACATAACCTGACGTCACATGACATGACATGATCGCGTGGTCGCGATTGTGCCGATCCCAGAGGCACCGCAAAGCCACGTGAGTCGCAGAAAAGCTTTTGAAGGAGATAAAGGGATCATTACAATTGACTGTGAAGAAAAAAGAAGATGGCTTTCACCTTCTAGCCATGCCTTCTAGACTAGCTAAGGCCCCTCTAGTGCACCGTGAAGTCATCACATTACTACGGGCTCGGAGGACCCGTTCACTGAAATTCCCATTGCTGCGGCGCTCGTTCGTGTGATTACGGCGCGTTGCGAATCCATTCGTTCATGCTCTCTCCCGTTTCCCGAAAGCGCCGACAAAGCACCTTCGTCGTAGTGTGGTGACGTAGGTGCTGGGAGATGAGGATATGGAGAGGACTTGTCTAGTCTAGAGGGTGCTGCTTCTAGTCGCGTTATGCAAATGCATGAGGCATCATGCAAATTATTGTACAGGCACGGTATGCAAGCTCGCATATCTCGCTTGAAATGACCACGGTGAGAGCTGAATATGCGCTACGTGGAACGCGGTATAGCATCGCAAAAGCGAAACAAGTACATGCCGGTTACTCATTGCGAAAAATGTTTGTGTGCTTAACTGCTACACACACAGCTTAAAAATACGCTCGACTGCACTTCCTGTGTACAGCATTACAACTACAGTAACTGGTACAATTTGAAGTCCATATACGCGGGGTTCACTCTTACGGGCAAAGAAAACGTCACTTGACTGGTGTCACGGACACGCAATAGGCTGACAGTGGTGGGAGTGAGGAAATGGGGGGGGGGGGGGGGTCATCGCATTATCACGAGCTGCTCTAATGACTTCCGAAATTTTACACTAATCGAATGGAGAATGTGACAAAACGGCAACAGCGAGACACCCCGCTGCGTCACTTTAAAATGCGTAGCGCCGTCCCTCTGGTTATCGACCATGATGCGGACAAATAAGAGGACAAAAAAAAGTTTTCTAAAAGCTGCCACACTGCAACATGTCCTCCTCATTCTCTTCATTGCTTTTCTTTGCTTGTTTTTTTGCTTTTTGCTTTTAGTTTCTTGTGCAACACGCCTCACTAACCTCGACACAGGTCTAGGTCTCGGCACACTGGGTGCGGCACATGACCGCACTGCTAAGTTTCAAAGCTGTTAAAGAGAGATTAAGTACCCAGCTGACAGTCCCTGAATACCAATACAATGTTGGGGAGTGTCGATGAGCGTTTGTAACAGAGTTCGTAGCGTCTCTCAAAAACACGACAACACGTTTTCTCCTTATCTTCTCCACTTCGCTCAGCGTTTCGTGTACGATGCAATAAAAGAAAGTTGACTTCGTTTCTCAATTTCTTTCTTTTTCGCCGGCACGAGTGAGACTTGATGGATCATTCTGCCAACTGCCGCAAGTCAGGAGGACCCTTGTTTGATGGATCGCCCAGCGCGATCATTGTTAAAAATTTGAAAGCCTGCCCTGGCAAACGCCTTCCGGTGTGCATGCTGCATTTAAAGCTTCCAAAAGCGTCCACAATTTGCGCTTTTCTTTTCTTGCCACAGTTCATGCGACACGCTATATATCTGGATCAATTTCGGTTACTGTCGACCGAGTTGTGCCTGTGTTGGGCTGCTTTAAAAACCTGCTCCCTTTCACACGTCGGCCAGTGTCTAAACATGGTGTGAGTCAATCACGATTAATGACGCGACTGTTACTAAGTTGAGAGCCTTATCTACTTCATCGAACGAGTAAATAGACAGTCGGCAACACAAGTGATGCAAAGAAATTAAAAAAAACATCACGTGATGAGCTCACCATTAGATGTCATAATGATGTCACAGACCGTCAGAATTTGTGACGTCAGCATACGGCACAGTGACGACACATGATGTGGTCATCACGAAATCACGCCTGGTCACATAGGTGGGCCGATCACGGAGGCTGTGCCAAAGTAGGTTATGTGCAAAAAGCCTTCGGAGGGCAGCGGGGGAGTTCGAATACACTGACTGAAAAAAGATGGCTTTTGCCTTTGAGTCGTCTAGGGCGAACACATAAACGATCCTGTGATCTTTGTTTTTGTGTGTGTTTTCGTTGCATCTTAATGCCAGGTCTCCCGCGAAAGCGCCCGTTTCTGGTAAGTGTTTTCCGCGGTGTTCCGAGTTTTTCGATAGCTTGTTGGATTCTCCTACTGCATGCGATTGATTGGGTTGTTTCTTCAACATTTGCGATTGGGATTTATATGAAGAAGCTCTATAACAGTGTTGACTTATACGTGCGGATTTGTTTTCGTAAGCTTAGCCTTCCAGCTAATCGAGAGTCGTGGAACAGTTATCTCGCCTTCATGCTTTGTCAGCAGAAGAATACTTACTTCTTTCACATAGTACCCTCTTGGGGTAGCCGGATATGGTATTAAGGAAGCCATTAGAATTCATGCAAATGTGAAGCAAGTGTTCTTCCCCCCACGAACAAGGCATGACACCACCGCAGAAACACCAGGCAGACAGAACTCTTCGCATGTGACATTCTCCCACTTCTAGATATACCTATACGTGTAGGAAAAAAAAAAAAAACGAATCCCAGCGTATAAAACGTCCGGAGGGCACTTTGCATATTGTGACACGGAGAAAGCGTATGCACGTGCCGGCGTATGTTGAATCGCGTCTTTTTGCCGTCAGCGTGTACGTCAATGGCTCCCCGAGAGCAAACACGTTGAACTCCCGACTGAACCCCGAGCCACTACCCCATCCCCGTTATGCTTCCTTCCCCTCACCCCCAACGCTCTTTATTTCAGGTCACGCAGTTCGCGATTTTTACTGCAAGGCTTCCGTGAAAAATGGCTCTAATGACTTTTGTCCCGTGAGAAAAACGATGCCACATCAGTTCCATGCACCGAGTCGCTCCTTTCTTTGTTTTATGCATGAGTAATGTCGAGAAAGAGGCTATGATTCTGTTTGTATTGGCCGCTAGATGAGAAAAGAATGACTTTAAATGACTCATGTGACGAGATTCGATGCGTCCAGCTGACACAAGAACGACCGAATACTTAATCTATACTGATTCGCAAAGAGAAGTCGAACGTCAAATGTTCGCACGCTTTTTTTATCTAGTAGGGTCATTCTGCCCACGAGCTTTGGATTCTGCACCGAGGTGTACCGATCAGGGGCGTAGCCAGTAATATTTTTCGGTGGGGGGGGGGGGGGGGGGCACCTCCTTGAAGTGGCCATTTTTCGCTATGTATGCCATGGCGAAAAAAAAATTTCGGGGGGGGGGGGGGGCACGTGCCCGGTGTGCCACCCCCTGGCTACGCCACTGGTACCGATGATATAGTTTAAACTCCGACAATTATTGTTTGAGCAAAACACAGTGGCCCATATCTGTCATAAGTCCTATTCGAAGTGCAAGAGAAGAGTGCTAGGTTAGGGGAAGGCTTCTACATGGAACAACAAGACGCAATTAGCGCTGATGAAAAGACGGGTGAAAGGAAAGAGACTCTTTCTTTTCGCCTATCTTTTTCTTAACGTTCTGCGCGTTGTCATTCCATGTAGAATGCTCCAACTAGCCCAAAAACAAATTTTACTAAAGCTTGTAAAGTCTGCCGTGTTTAAGAAAGCCTGCGTATACGCTCCGCATCCTATCTCCAGACAGAGGTCCCTAGTTTTGGGCCCGTTAGTTTACCATTGTACCCAATGCGAGCTGAAACAACTCACGATTCCTGGGGTCCGAATGGAGGCTTTAGAATACCTAATCGGAAAGTCAAATTACGATGGAGAGCTTACATTTTCTCAGATATCTTTTTTTATCTTGTACTCACGAATGTATTCGTTCATTGCTTCCATGACTGCTGCTTGCGTCCAGCATCCCTCTGATATAAACATGAATAAAATCTTAATAAGTTTTTAAATCCTAGCGTCTTCGCCGCCTTCAGCTGCGATGTCTTCTGTCGACGGCATGTTGGCATGGCTTCAAAATACATTGGTCTACTGTGAAAGTACGCTAGAGCAGGCGCCAGGGGCTGTCTCTGAACAATATTATAAACATTACTCTTTATATTTCTCTCCTATTTCTTGTTTTTTTTTCTCCTTCTGGTCGTACGAATGCTATCTAATAAAAAGAGAGATGGCAGTTTGAATATTTCTTCTACCATTTGAAGCGAGTTTTGTGTAGCATTAAAAAAAAACACAACCCTAAAGAACCCTAAAACAGCCACGCTATAACGTATTGAATTCCCGAAGAGACAACGTAAGAGGCGGTAGTCCGTGGGCTTTCTTTTTCACTATTCAATCTTTGTCAACGCTTCCCCACTCTTTTGAGAAACGTCACCGCCATCACCAGTGCATACCTCGAGGCAGTGAAGGGTCCGCTGTCGATGCCAGCCCATTTGCATACGTGCACGTGCCGAAGGGTTCAGCCTAGATGGGGGGAACACCGCGCTGCGGGTTCACATCGGAGTTGTCGGACAGAAAAGTTAATCTCTCGTTTCGCTTAAGGCTGTACCTCATTTTATTGCATCCCATTGTACGGCGAGTTCGTATTCTTTAACGATTTGCTTTATTATCAACACTTTCTGTTCTGTGATCGATCGCACACCATCCCGCTATGCCGGCCGTTGTCTGACAGGCCGGCCACTCGGTGCGACGCAAGATAAAAAAAAAAAGAAAGAAACAAGACTGAGTATAAATAAACGAATGAAACGCTACAAAATCTGGCTCGTCTCTGTGAGATAAAGCTTACTCGGTATGAATAGAAGGATAATAGCTTTCATTTTGACATTGCCACGAGCAAGAAAACTGATGGCAGCTTCGCTAGAGGTGCCAAGCCTGAAGGAAGAGCCGAGCTGGGCAGCTTTCCTTCTTTCTCTTTATTTATCTCTTTCTTTCTTCGTCTACTTTTCTCTTTCTGTCTATGTTTCTTGCATCCCTTTTTTGTGTCTGTTTCTTTCTATTTCTTTCTTTCTCATTCTATCTCTCTCTTTCGTTTTTTTCTATATCTCTTTCTCTTTCTTACCTTCCTTTCTATGGCTCTATCACTTCCCCTTTCTTTCTATCTCTTCCTCTCTCTGTTTTTTTCTCTTTCTTTTTCTCTCCGTCATTGTTTTTCTGTCTTTTTATGTTTTTATGTCTTCCCTTTATTTCACTGTATTCTCTATCTCTTTTTACATCCCTTTCTTTCATTCTGTCTCTTTTTCACACGTTTGTTTTTGCTTGACACTCGCAGCTACTGTACTCTGTAGTGAAGCTTGCCCAATTGCTACGGCGCACACCCACCTGAGGAGTCGTGCACGACGGAGCACAAGTTACCGATAGCTTAAACAGCCTCCCTGCAAAGAGAATGAAGCGAGTGCGTTGCCGGTCCATCATTATAATAGTAGTTTTTTCACGACGGTGTACAAGTGATCGACAGCTTAAACAGGTTTCTTTGTGGCGCACATACACGACAGGACAGAAGTAAGGCACATATCGACACACTGGGCGCCCAGTGTGTCTACATGTGCCTTACGTCTGTCCGGTCGTGTATGTGCGCTACAAAGAAACCTATTGAAGATGTGCTATCAACAAGCCCGCATTGCATGCATCCCTCGTGAGCTTAAAAGCTTCGCTGTTCACAACACTCGCGCTCGGCTGGTGAACCCAATTTACTTTTCAGCGTGGGGGGGAGTCATAAGATGCATCCATGAGCTCAAGCACTGTTGGTTGTGGGTGTAAGTGCATGAGTAGGGGACGATAAAAAGCGTTATCCAGTGGTGTTTTGTGTCATTCATCGGCATACTGGTTATCTCCTTCTCCGCAGCGTCACACTCAGCAGGCTCAATATATTTATTGATCATTTGTTTATACATATATTTTTTTTACTTTTGCACGTATATCCTTTTATACGCGTGTTCCTTCTTTCGCTTCGTTTTCTTCAAATCATCGCTCACATTATCACCCAATTTTGGCAGGATGTGCCGACCACTGATGTTAAGGCACCACTTCACGTGCACAGACTCAAAGGGTGGTGACTTGTGTACTGATTATAGTGGTATTCTTAACACACATATATAGAGATCTTGTGAACAGCTCGCAGTTCAGCATATGAATTTTAGTATTTTCCTTCCTTATGCCCGCAGTGCAGCATGTTTCTAAGTAAACCTCTAACCGTATTTACCTTGTATACCATATATAGGTATTAAAATCAGCATCCAGATTTCAGTCATTCTTCATATCAATATCAATAAACTTCTTTTCGTTCATGTTGTACAGGATGCCGTAAAAGCTGTGTTTCTTTTTATGAATGTTGATATGTTTTTGCACAAGTATGAGTGTTGTGGGAACTGTGTACAAGGGTGTTGGATTATCCGTCAGACACTATGCCTTTAGTCCCAACATGCTTTTCTTTCTTGTACAAAGAAACAATAAAACAATTTTATAAATTGAACGGAAAGCGAATTTGTTCCTCGAAACCTGACGGCAAATCCTCTTCAGAAGTGATTCATACAGGCTAAATGGGCGAGGCCTTGTTTCAAGTGGTTAGCAGAAATTTTGTTCTTTTACTCTTATAAAATAAATCTCGTTCCCCAAAACCCTGGGTTTGAAATTTATGTAACGAGACGCAAACAAGCTTTTTTTTCTTTGTGATGTCGAATTCCCCCTCCACAATCTTCACTGGCAGTTAAAGCAAGCACAATTTCAAAAAAAAAAAAAAAACTGATTTTCGGGAACGCGTATTTCATCCCGCCTGCTTATTCACCGCATGCTGCTTCTTATGTCATAACTGCTCTCCTGAACCACCAAGCCAATCCTCTTTTAGCACTGTGCCTTATTAAGCGTGCACGCTTCGTGCATTTCTCTTACGCCAACGCGAACTAGAATTGTGAAAAAGAAGATGAAAAGGGAGGATAGCAAGAAAGCCATTCTCTTCGGAGCGTCGGTCGTGTATCGTTTCCGTCGATCGCGGAATCAAGAGCTGGAAACAATCTTCGCAACAAGGGGTGCCCTCTGCCTCTGACGCAGCGCTCCAACCCATCCTCTGTCCCCGCGGCGCGGGCTTTAATGGAGCGCCGATATACTTAAATTGGCTCGGGAACACAATACGCACGTTTCAGTTTTGCGACGCGAATCAACCTCGATTGAGCGGAGCGAGAGCGCGCCCCTTCCAGCACTCGCCTTCTGTATCGTCTCAAAAGTCGAGTCGTTGCATGTACCTTTGATTACCGCGTCAGTATCGCGACCGTTCTTCACGGACAATCAAAACTTACGTGTTCCCGAGTAAAGCACTACGGAATCGCCAGCGAATACCATCTTGTCCGTGTTGCCGATAGATAAGGAGGGTTGGAGAAAAGTGTCTGCTGGGGATTCGTCGTGACGCAGAAGACGGACAGCCGATGGTCGTGGTTGACCTCGAACATGTACTGTCGGCCGCAAAAGTTTACGGGATCTGCAGCGCGTGGCTGAGCGACGAGAAACTGCATCGCTGCGTCACCTACCGTGGCGCGGCGGGTGTTGAGGCTATCGGCCTCAGCGATTAGCGACGGCCCGTTTAGGCAAAGCGCCGTTGCCGGATCTTATCGCGGAGGCCGCCGCCGATATCCTCAACACCCGCCGTGTCACGGTAGGTGACGCAGCGATGCAGTTTCTCGTCGCTCAGCCACGCGCTGCAGATCCCGTAAACTTTTGCGGCCGACAGTACATCCTACGTTACGCTGCAGTCGGGAACGCGTTCCTACACGTTCTCAAAATTAGCATATCTGCCAGGCGCCTTTCTCTTTTCGTGTGGTTTGTGAAAATGAGGTTCAGCCATAGTGGTCTGGGACCGACGTGAACAAAAAGGAGGGCTGTCAAAAAATTTGAAGCGGCTATAAAACATTGGTGTACGGTGTCACTCAAAAACAAAGAAAATCATTTTCGAAGGAATGCAGCTGACCCGAGGAACAAATTCCGACCCTCAGCAGAGAGAAAAGTTGAATCGTTCCCATTTATTTTTATTTCTTGAAATCTGACTTTTCAAGGTAACCGCACCACACCAGCCGAATACGAGCGCATACAGTTGCACCAGAACTCAATGGTATATTTGTTCTTTTAGCGTTCTCGTTTATTGCTTCTTGCGGTTTTAGGCTAACCTAATGAGCAGTAAATAATGCTTTAACCACGCCAGAACAAATAGGTAAAGAAGGATTCAATGACGACACGGGAACTTCGCGCTCTTAACTAAGGGGGTGTCACTATTAAGGCTTGCGTGTGACTTCGCTATATTTTTTTCTATTGCCTTTTGCCTCCGGTTTAATAACTGCTGAGCTTTCACGTGCGACAACAACGCTATGATCGTGAGGCACGTCGAACTGCGGAATCCCGTATTAATTCGGACCACCTATGGTGCGTTAACAGGTGCCTGAATCTACGCGAACGGGTGTTCCTTTCATTTCACCCCCGTCACAACACGTGTCCAGTGGCCGGTAGTCGAACCCGCAGACCCGAGATTAGGAGCGGTACAGCTAGCGCGCTAATCTACCGCGGCGTGGGCAACCTCACATCTTGGAGAAAGTGGCATTTTCGGTATTGGGACATCAATACTTACAAATTCAACTTAACATATTCTTTCTCGGTTGGATACGTTTTTAGAAAGCAATTGAGAATTAAACGTGCCAGAATTGAACTCACTTGGTAGCGATGAAGTCTGCACAAGCGGTGTCGACGGACTGGCGCAGCTTTCCACGTCGACCACGGCGTACGACACAAACTATTTAAATGGCGACACATCTCGACTTGCACGCAATTAAGAACGCGATCGACCAGACAAAACACAGCAACGGCGAACGCGCATCAGTCCGGTGGGACGGCAGCCGATATCTGTCGAATGCCCGACGAAACCGTATGACGAAACTACCAAGACAGCAAAGGTTTTATCTCCAGTAGCTATAGCAACCGCAGCTGTTGCCGAAATCTGAAACTATTGTTCCACGCCGCTAAAGTAGGTCAGTAAAGAACAGACGAAAACTGCTGCGTCACGCGAGTCCGATATCTCTGGGGCGGTATTTTGTAAGCGTTCTAGCATAGAACGGGGAGGAGGATAGAACAAAAAAAGAGGAGGGAAGCAAGCAGCCAATAGGCGAGCTGGGGAGTTCAGGAATGTATGCAGTGCATAAAGAAATGTATAATTATTATAACTGAACATCAATATTCAGAGGCATTGTTTTTCGCAGCTTGAAGTTGAAGAGCTCGGTGACTTTGACTATTAACTTCTGTTAAGGTCTTGACGTAGCGCCAGGTGGTGTCGCAGTGGCGCTGGCCCCCACGCTGTTTAAACCAATGCTTCTAGTATTAGCAGTATTAGTGTACTTGTAAAATTCAAACGGCGCGACAATTCGAACCGTTACCCAGTTGTCGAAATAGCGCAGCAATCGAGAAGAGGTCCGCGCTTTCCCGACAACCAAAGGGCGTTTCTGCTCTCATTTATGGAGCGGCATCCCCAGTTAGCCTTACGTGCTAGCGAGCTCACCCACGAGTACACAGCAGCGGACAGGCGTCAGCTGTGAGGCGGTAGAGAGATGCGCGAGAAACCCACTCCTCCGGCCCCACCGCTTACGTTTCAATCCAAGCCGAGTTGTCCGCGGAGACTGTTTTGTAGCCATACCATCGATAGAACGACGCCCGAGGCCGTTATAACAACCTCCTCTCCGTTCTAAGCACATTTTGTGGCTATTCGCACGTCTTGACCGTCGGAGTAGCCTCATAGCCTCGACCAATCGCGCATGTCTTTCCCTCCTCTTTTGTTCTATCCTCCTCCCCGTTCAATGCTAGAACGCTTACAAAATACCGCCCCTGGTCAGCCGCGCCAAGCTGGACACGTGGTCGGCCGTCGTCTAGTTCGGTTTTTCCGCGAAGCGCCGGTTACGATAACAACGTGAGATGAAACCTTCCATCTCTCGTTTCTTCGTCGTACCTCTAACAGACAGGCGCTGCCGTCGCCGTACTGGCGCGGGCGTAACGCTGCTGCTTTATATGGTCGATACCGCCTCTCAAAGGTCCTCACCTAATAATTAAAATTGCTGGGCTTTGACGTCCCTAAGCCACAATATGAGTACGAGGGACGCCGAAGTAAAGGGCTCCGAAAATTTCGACTGCCTGCGTTTCATTAACGTGCCCCAAATCTACGTCCATTGTCCGCCTCGGTGGAGCAGTGGCTAGGGTGCTCGGCTGCTGACCCGGAGGTCGCGGGTTCGATCCCGGCCGTGGCGGTCGCATTTCGATGGAGGCGAAATGGAAGAGGCCCGTGTAGTGTGCGATGTCAGTGCACGTTAAAGAACACCAGATGGTCAAAATTTCCGGAGCCCTCCATTACGGCGTCTCTTATAATCATATCGTGGTTTTGGGACGTAAAACCCCAGATATTATTATTCTACGTCCACGGGTCTCAAGCACTTTCTTTGACGCCGGTTTTGTCGGAACACTCAACAATGACAACGGCGTTCATCCACAGCTAGCCAAGAAGTCAAGGTAGTACGCGCTTATCGTCACATCTGTCCCTGATTGAACAGCGAGAGTATGCGCGTTCTTTTGCCCTAAATGTTCGCGTTTAACTCCGGGAGAACTGTACATGAAAAAGCCTGCTTCAGCGCCTCAAGCAGGATGATAGAGATGGTGCTCGTGAAGTCACTGGCGATTCCGCAATATACGAATTCACACATAAATGTAAATTAAAAAGTAGTCAGGTCGAAGAGGTCAGGTCGTGTGCTTGGTGTTCTCAAGAAAGAACACGGTTGGCATAAAAACGACGCATAACAATGCTCTGCGAGTGTCGTTTAAAATAAGCGTTTAAGTATGCCTAAAATATTTTCTCAAAAACCTTTGCATGACTCAGAAGTGAGTGTCTCATAGCGTGTCGCATTACGCAATGATTATTACTGAGTAATTATTATTTCGGAGGAGAGTGTAAATGCATTTGTGGAAGATGCATTACATACTCTTGAAAGAAACTCTAGATACGCGAAGTAAGGTCGGAAATATGACTCAGAGAGACAAAATAAAAAAGAAAAAAATTCAGGCGTGCGCACACACACGCAGGACGCACCACCCAGAGTGGTTCTGAAAGACCGGCTGAAAGTTTATACAAAGCGCCACAGCGCTTGCAAATCCTTTTTCTGTGACGTTATGTCACAAGTGCGGGGTGGAGAGCCAGTACTACTACCACGATAATCTCTCTGGCTTTTGTTTTTCATCTACTTCTCTTTTAGACACGCGATAGTCTCTATTTCCTTCATAAGGTTGCTCCTAAGTGGAATCCATAGTTTTTCCTGTCTCTTGTGGCAGTTCCTGGCCGCTCAAAGCCTACAGGAGTTCCTTGCTACAATGGCTGTTTTCGGAAAGGCTCGCATAAAGTAAGGCGACAACCGTAACGTGACTGAGCTATAGCGAACGATCGGTGGAATGCACCAGTCTCATGAGGATAGCCCGTATCCCTAGTCGGGAAAGTGTCGGCATTCGAGGAACCGTAGAACCGTACGTGGAGCAGCGCTAACTGAGAACTCTCATCGGCACCGAGCTCAATTGCTCGAAACGGATAGAGGGGATGGGAGAACAGGCGTTGTAGTGCCTCTCGAGGCCAGCTCTTAATGAGCACGTTTCGGCTAGAAGGACCTTTCGGGATTATGCTATGTGCGGCTATGAAGGGTGCGTGGAGGCAATCGACAGTGTGTGTGGGTGTGGGGGGGGGGGTGGATAGGAAGTTTCGGACTTGTCGCGGGAAAAGTCAGGCGCAAGGAGCGTGGTCATCCATCAAAGGGTAAGCGCAACTACCCGCACCGCTGTCCTCCAGTGGGTTGCCGAAACGTCTTTAGGCGGCAACAGGAAGCAACCGGAGGCGGTGAAAAAGGGGTTTTTCCTATCAAAGCCATTGGGCTGGTAAAAGGCGCAGGACGTGCTGGCGTCGGCGATCTGGTAGCTGACAGGGTGATGAGATTAGCTGGCTCGGTGGCATCCGCTCGAACCATGGCGTTTACTTATAA
Organism: Rhipicephalus appendiculatus; assembly: GCA_030522465.1. NCBI lineage: Eukaryota > Metazoa > Arthropoda > Arachnida > Ixodida > Ixodidae > Rhipicephalus > Rhipicephalus appendiculatus. The sequence goes on along the minus strand of JALIZH010026009.1, from coordinate 86,928 downwards.
CAATGCGGGAGACCGCTGGTGAAGGATGGTGACCTCCATTGAGAGAGACAGTTACGAGCCGGCACTTACCTCTTCACTCTTCCTTAATGACCACTTTAGGTAGACCACTGGTGAATCATGCTGTTTCTACAAAGTCGTATTGCAATTCATTCCACGTATTTCCAAGGACTGGAACGGACTTTCCGGATCAATCGCCCACATTCAAGACACTGTTCGTTTCGCGCACTTATGGCTAACACTGTAGCATAAGCAATCTTATTCCTTGTTAGTCTCAAATGTATTGATGCGTTGCTGTTATACCATACTAGATATTATTGTACAATAAGGTAATATATTTGTATCGTTTTATTGCGATAGCAATTATATGGACACTCTCGGCTGGTTTTCGCCGTCGGCGTCGGCGTCATTTGCCGTATATGTATATGTATCTATATATTTATAAAAACCTCAAAGAAAAATAACTTAGAAAAATGTTTCCGACGCGCGGCATCGAACCAGGGAACCTCTCGTTCTCCAGCGCGCAGCGCTATCCATTCAGCCACGAAGGCGAACGTCCTTCAACGTTGAAACGGCGAGCTATTTATATACAGCGAGTTTTCAGCATGTTTTCAGCATTACCAGCGAGATGGCGCAAAGGCCGCGCTCGGCGGGGCTTAGCTGCCCCGTTCGTCGCGACGCGCGCTTTACCCGAAAAGGGGGGGGGGGGTAGATGCCCGTGCGCGCGTGCGCTTATCTCGCGGTGGCGGAGAATGGGGCTTAGGCGGAATGATAGCGTTGTAGTTAACGGGCGCGCGAAGGTCACATCTCTCGCTGCAGTCCCCCCGTTTGCGAAAAGAGCAGGCTTTTCAAACACAGCGAAGTAACAACTGCGACACTTGTTAGTTCGCGCTCGTCTGTACCTGTGAATACGTTTCGTGCGTCGTTTTTGTTTGAGCAGCGCGTTAAGTGTCGAGCTGTGAATGGTTTTAGTTCGCTCTCGTCCTGTGCGTGTTGTTTTCATGTGTGCGTGAGCAGCGCGCTGCACGTTTCGACCTGCTTGCCATTCGTCGCTTTAGATTCCAATTTGTCGCTATCGCATTCATTGCTTCGCCTTGTGGCGAAACTGTGACTTTTTTCTACTTGAATGTAACTGTTAAGGAGGGCAGCGATGGCGTAGAGGTAGAGCATCAGCCTCGCATGCAAGGGGTCCGTGGTTCGAATCCCGGTGCCGCGCAATTTCCTACCTGTTTTTTAAAAAAAATCTGCGTGATGATGGAATAGCCTAAAGAGGACTGGGGTTCGGCCCCACCGTCATTGGTATAGATTCACATCATGCCCCCTGAGTTGATTTCGTGAGTGTTCGGTTGCATTACATTGCTTAATTTGTATCGACATGTCTGTGCGATAGAGATTATAATCATGGCTGAGAAGTTTAGTGTTCTGTGCGAGCAAGAACAAAGATGTACAATGCATGCCTAAAGCTTATTTGCTTAGAGTTGAGCTTGATGAAGCTGTAAGCACTGACATTATAGCTCTGTTTCTTTGGCATTCTTCTTCGTTGTACTGATTACTACTTGCGCCAAGAAATTATAGCTGCAGAAACTGTGTAACTGAACTATAACGAGGAACAAAACAAGGCTAAAATTTTTCCTTCCATCTATCACCGAAATACACAATACCTATGGGCTCACGGCCTACCCTGTAGAAACAACGCGATATCGCTTATTTGTAACGCATTCAAGGTGACACCCATCGCAAGGTGAGAATTGAAATACTAATAATGGTCACTACCCATATCGTGATTTCATCCAGAATGTGCCCTGACATGTACTTTCATCGAAAAGCCAGGAACACAAACATGCACGGTTAGTACTATCGGAAGAGAAAAACTAAAACAGTCAACAACTTCAGTAGGCGCAGGCTTAAAGCTTCCCATATTGCAAACAAAGTTTCATAACACTTTGAATCGTTCATTTATTGTTACAAACAACCACAGTTTGTCTAGCTTTATATTTAGTAAACAGCGGTATGGCATGCGTCACTCGAGCGCTGGGCAGAAGCATTCTTCTTGTGGCATGTTTTTTACCGCGTTGTTTCGTCATCATGTAATATTCCACGCAGAAAAAACGCTCTCTCTAAATTTTCTCTAAACAAGTTTCGACATTTCCCAATGTTTAAAGTAAACCAAACCATCACCCTGTCTACTTAAGCTGATCGCAGTGCCTCCCCCCCCCCCCCCCCAAGACAGCCTTTCGATCAAATACTGAGGAGCGTCCATGTATTCGAGGCACTTTCGAAATTCACTCATCGTACAATATTCAGGAGACTGAAAGTTTCGCTATCTCGAATTATTGAACCAAGTCCGCCCGCTTGTTTCAATCTACTTAAGTTGAGTGAAATAGCGTTTTCACTAAGAGAGGCATTCAATCAAACGCTGGGGCAGATTAGCCTACCACGGTCTTATTCAAACATCACAAAATAATAATAGTGCAACTGCTTCGTATTCACTGGGCACTTCCGCAAAATGTGCTTACCGTTAGCACGCTATGGTGTATCGATCTATCACAGAGTTGCGCACAGCAGGTAGTTCGTGAACGTGAACACGCCTTTTAAATAAAGAGCCACGTTCCGAGCACGCACCTCGGACACATTGTCCTCGTGTTAGTGCCGTTGAAGGGTTTCAGGCTTTCTACAGGAACCACACACCGAGAATGTGTTGCCTGTTTACGATCAGGAGCCCGTGTTAACCCATAGATGCAGTGCGTGATATGGAACCTAAACCTGAGCTCTGTTTAGACATCGGTGGATATCTAGTTAAGTACTTTATAATTTGGCTGCGGCAGATTGCTAATCTCTTATTCCACTAGGCAAACAGCCGCCCCAAATGACCCGTCCGCACCGACGCCCGCCCACAGGTCACGCGAAGCCGTGGGGCAATCGGGGGGTCTAGATGGGCCCGTCGCCACGGGTTCAGCATTTCGGCTATCTAGTTGCGTGCAGCGTTGAGTTAGTTAGAATGGCCCGTCTAATCTCGCCAAACACGATTTGTCACCCGTCCGTCACCCATCGGCCACATTAATTTTTTTTTTTATGTGAGAACCTCTCGAGCAGATTTTACTCTGTAAATAACCGAAATCATAAGTGACATTCAAAATGCCGAAAACTAAACCTACATATGTGTTGATCCTTTTCGCAGACAGGTTATGAATAAGCCACTGACCCGAAGGTCGAGGAATCGAATCCCGGCCGCTACGGCCGCATTTAGATTCTCGTGGCCCCTGTGTTTAGATTTCGATGTACAGGAGGGTTCAAACCCATGTACAGGAGGCCACTACCCCATGTATTCCTATGGGAGCGTGTCCTGCGAACTTTTGACCAGGACTGTACGTTAAAGAAGACCAGGTAGCCGAAAATTCCGGAACCACCTACTACAGCGTCTTCACACTAATAACGTGGTTCCCGACGTAAAACGTCAACAATTATTATTGTTACGTTAGACTAAGGCCCGTATTCGTACACCCACCTTATCCTAATCTCGCGTTTCCCTTATCTGTCTTGTGCTTTTATTGTGTTTGATAAACAAAGTATGTCGGTATTCACAAACCAATCTTATAGTTATCTGTTACCGTTTCACCATTTTTCGGCCCGAATAACGCCCGTGTAGTGTACAGAAACTAGAGGAAAACATGAGATGAGGATAAGGTAGGTTTCTGAATACAGGGGTTAAGTCGCAGAACCGCATGCTCATTATACCATTTGACACATATGTCGGTGACAATACCTCTTCAATTGAAGAGCATTGAGTGGATGGTCGCGACACTGGATGCCACTGACGGCAGTCGAAGCCTTGATTTAGAAGACGCTATCCCTTTGCGGAAATTAATGTCATCACTTTGCAAAATCTGATATATCGGCAAAACAGGAAAAAAGATTACAACAGATACCTGTATAGAAACGGCAATAATAACAACTGTTAGGGTATTACGTCCCAAAACTACGACATGATTATGAGAGATGCCGTAGTGGAGGGCTCCGGAAATTTAGACCATCTGGGGATATTTAGAGCGCGCCTAAGTCAACGCACAGGGGCCTCTAGTGTTTCACCTGCATTGACACGTGGTCGCCACGGGCGGTATGCGATCCCACGACCTTTGGTTCAACAGTCAAGCAGCATAACCACTAGACCACCGGGGCGGGTATATATAGCAATAGCAACACCACGTCCTCACGTACTCGTACGATGTACTATTTCTTTGTGGTCATCAAATGAGTGTTGTTGTTGCTCCTGTATATTATTCACTGTCGTCGTCGTTTTCGGTGTCAGCGTCATTGTGAAATTGCTCGCAACCTGAAATGGAAGCCATAATACACCAGTCCTTTTAGTTTATTCCGAACCACTACTTGTCGCTAGGTTTTTTTTTTTTTGTTCTTTTTGCGGCGAATGCTCTAAAGACCTGGTTGACGAACTGCACTCAACTTTTGGGGAACTGCAAGTCGTGCCAAAGGTCCCGCTTCTTCGGGCAACATTAGGTAAACATGGCTCCGATGACCCCGACCCATCGCCTCATTTACTTGCGTGGGGGGGCAGTGTGTAAACACCGCGCACGCGGGAGACAGGCTCTTCGGTTCGCAGGTGTGCGCAGCAGGGGTGGCTCTATGGGCTTTGATACGTGAACGGATTTCCTGATTGAAGACCGGTGAACTATATACGCTTGCCCACCCAACGCCGCGAGCTCTTCTGTTTCGGACGGGTGAACACAAGTATCATGGTTCACATTTGCGAGGGTACAGTTTAGATCATTATGCGTGGAGGAACTTGTGTTCCTATAATTATTTAAATAAAAGGATTACCACGCGACACTAAATACGATCATTGTTATTCGAGCAGTCAGAAAATGCAGCAGGCGCACACTCGTGCAGTCGGGAAAAGCTGATCTCATCTGTAAAATAATTTTTTTTTAAACGGATACTTTTTCATGCAGGATACCGACACGCATTTGGATACGTCACTTCCGTCACGTAAATGACGTCTGAAAAGGAACCCGCTACATTTCTCGCATTCGTGCTAGATATCTCGCTATTCACATCCGGTTTTCACTTAACTGCTCGTTATAGCTTAGCTGACAAACACCTTAAAGAAAAGTTTGGCCTGAAATTTTCATCGAAATCATAGACATCACAACCCCTTTGCACAAAGTGAGTGAACAAAGCCCATGAAGACCCGTCATATCACGTATCGACGCGTTGGGTTGAGGACAAAGATTTCAATGTACATTTCAAAATGGTGTGCCGTGTATGTTGCTAATTTTAACAAGAGACGCTATACAAATTCACATACTCCTGTTTTTTTAACATACAACAAAAATGCAACTACTTCTACTAACACATGTTTCACCACTAATTTATGAAGGTTTGCAACGAAGGAGAGGCTAACAAATTTTAACACGAAAGCGTTTTACGCCGGGCTCTCGCAAGACCTTGCTGACGTCATTTCCGTCACCGAAACGATGTTGACAAAAGGACACGTTAGTTTTTTAATGGTTTCTTCACCCGGTCCTGTGTATGAATTGGAACCGTGTAGGCAGGGTTGCCGTTGGTGGCTACTTTGCGCCAAATTGGCTACTTTTCGACCCCGTCTGGCGGCAAAAATTTGCAGTTGGCGCCATGGCTATTTTCTGGCTACTTTTAAAGTGCTGATTTGGCGCATTAAGTAGCCATTTTTTCTCATTTTTGCAGACGAAACACATGGTTTTTAAGCTTTTCTCTCGCTTCAGCGGATGCGTGTGGTCGTCCTCCACCCACCAGTAGGCTGGTGCGCATCGAGACACCCTTAAGGCCTAGATATACAGTCCGGCGTGTTCAGCATATCAGGTCGCGCGCGCCGAGGTCGGATACGCTGGGTACGCGCAGCCAGCGACGGCGGCCAATTCCTCACTCTAGAGTCAGGCGCGCGCACCATGCCGCGGCGAGCAGCTTCGGAGTGGCGCATACGCACTCTCTTCCTCGAGCGTGTCCGCGGCTCCGCGTTCTTCGGTTGACGCCAGGGGCGTAGCCAGAAATTTTTTTCGGGGGGGGGGGCACCACCTTGATTTCGGGAGGGGCACCTCCTTGAAATGGTCATTTTTCGCTCTGTATGCCATGGCGAAAAAAAATTTCGGGGGGGGGGGCACGTGCCCGGTGTGCCACCCCCTGCCTACGCCACTGGTTGACGCGTGCAGAATTTTTTTCGATCTCGGCTTTTCTACACATGCTTTATGGTTGACACGCGTGCTTTTTCTCGCCCTGTGCACTGTTTGACTTCACCGGCAACGTCTTTCCTCACATGCACTGCTTTAAACTCTCTGGGAGCCAGAAAATAGCTACATATGTTGCATCGGAAACCAAAGCGGATCATGTATGTACATACGAGAGCGCCTTCCGAAGGCTTCCCAGACGTTTCTTTTTCCCTCCGTGTCGCAGCAGTCCACGCTTTTGCTGGTCTACAAGCAAATGTGATCTATAATCCCTTCGAGCACACACAGAATCATGTTGTCGTCGATCAAAGTCGAGTAAACCACCGCCGCACTTTCCAAACGCGGCCCACACGCCGCCATTTTGCCGACCGCCGCTGCCGCGCGCAGTGCATTGTGGTCTAACGCAAGCGCGTGGAGCGCGTGAAATAGGAACATGCTCTATCTGCGCCGGCGTGACACCAGACTATAAGTTCTCCACTTTACGCCGGCGTAGCTTAATCGCGTCGCGCGTGGTCGCGCGTACACGTTACGCCGGACTATATCTAGGCCTTTACGCGACGCTTAGCGCGTCTTTACGCGACGCTTAGTGGCGAAGTGGCGTGCATGGTGACGAACACGTGGCCAGCTCGGGGCTCAAACTTCCCGCCATCTGTTGTGATGCTACGCGAAAGTTTTACGAAGAATTTTGATGCGCAGTGCGTGTTCTGAAGTAAACTTGGGAAAACAGACATCTGCAACAAAACTTAGCTGGCCTGTTCATCTACAACCAGAAATTGGTCTGCAGCTTCAACGAAAATCTGTTTCAACTTTACATGTTCCTTCTGACTTGCTGGCCGGAATATTTTAATATAACTTTGTGTCTGGCAAGAACTCATATTTTCTGCATAAAATATATGCACGCTTAATGAATTTATCATAATTCGTTCACTTAATTTATTTCCAACTTATCGGTGGCTTTCTATGCTCTTACTTATTTAAAATGATATTATTTATTGATCAAGACCAAAGAATCTGCTCATAATACCACTTCTGTTCCACTTGGCTACAAATTTGGCGATAACATTAAATGGCATGGCTACTTTTGGCTACTTTTGGCTTGGGTTCTGGCTCCTTTTCAAGTCCACCCAACGGCAACCCTGCGTGTAGGTCTTTAGCAAAACTACATAGCGCCTGTAGTCTGTCGCGAGATTTCTGTTACCGCCTCTGCCGTGCAGTGGTTACGGTGTTCGGCTGCTGATCCGAAAATCACGGATTCGATAGCGGTCGCAGCGGTGCCATTTTCGATGGAGGTGAAAATGTTATAAACCCGATTTAGGTGCACGTTCAAGAGCCCCAGGCAGTCGAAATCCCTGTGTGCTCCACAAAAGCGTGCTTCGTAAACATATCGTGGTTTTAGCACGTAAACACACAACAATTATTATTACTATTTGTGATTTACGTTGTTTGTGTCAAAAAGAGAGCATGTAATTGGAGTCTTACAAAATAAGATGACTGCTAGTGGTGACGGCTGGCATGGAAGCACTATTTTACGTGCGAAGCATCTTAGAACCGAGCTGAATCCGGTGTGCGTCCTGACCACCCTTACTGCGCATGCGCCTACTCTCTCTCCCACTCTCCTCCTGTACGCAGGTGTTCGGTCGCCTTCTCTCCTCCCCGGCCGCGCACTCTCCTCCTTTACGCGGGCATTTACGCAGGCGTTCGGTCGCCTTCTCTCCTCTCCTCCCCCCGCGCTGCAGCCTGTAAACCCACTCCCTCCTCTCCCTCCCGCATTTCATATAGGCGCGTGCGCTCGGTCGAACAAGTCTCGCTTGAATCGTGCGGTCGCTCCGTCGGTTCCCACTCGCTGGAGTTGTCTCGAAAGCCTCGCTACTCTCGCCGCAGACTCGCGTTGTCTCTCTGTAGCGGAAGCGGTAGCGGTAGCTTGACGCTGACGCTTGGCTTCGACAGCCGAGTGAACGTAAACGGAAACTTGGTGTGCACCCCCAATGCTGCTTCGCATCCCCTCATGGTTCCCTTTAGTGGGAGATGGTGTAATTTTTTTTGGCAATGGTTACGTTAACACAATCCTGTCGCAATTTTTCCGCCACGAAAGTGACGCACTTTAAGAGTAAAAAGTCTTAAGATGATCTCCGCCTAGCGATAGTCCGCACTTCGCAAACGTTCCGCTTTTTAACAGCAATATATACGCAAGCTCTATACGAATGAAATCACGGGGTCTCCCTTTTGCCCTATTCCCCTCATTGTAAATCTTAATCGAGAAGCTATATAGTCACTCTTGAATGAAGAATTGAGATTTTTCAAATAATATTATAAAATAAGAACTAAGGGGAAAAAAAACAAGACAGTAAACATGGGTCATATTGTTCCATTAGGTATATGCTTCTAGAAGAGCAAGGCGTTAATTAGGGAGAGTAAAGAATGTTTACACATGTTTCCATATGCTCATGTGTGAATGTATTGATGTTCTCCAAGTGGTCTGGCAGTCTTTAGAGTTAGTGATATCATTAAAAGATGCTCTTCCGGGAACACCATTTCAATAAATACTTATTATAGGCTTGTGCAGCTGACGTTATTAAAACTGCGCCAACGCTTTCTTACGGAAAAACATTTTCAACACTGAAGCTGTTCTTAATCGACTATCCGCCAGCGCCAGACGCGTAGCGCTGGTCATGTGGCCTTGCGGTGTGGCGAGAGTGAGACTTGGTGGGAAGGGGAGAGAGCTGAACCGTGCCCATAGAGTTTCCCAAAATTAACTAGAGGGGGACCCTGGCGCTGCGATCGTTCAGCCACCATGGGAATGATGGGTAGTACACAAGTTTGCCTAGTCTTCGTGTTTCCGGCTTCGAACGCACTTGTGGCTTTGTTTATTGTTGCGTTTTCGTTATGTTTCAGATAAAAAGAATGAACCGTTGTGAACTTCGTGAGCGTATTTTAATTCGCGAGCCTAAAAACGTCAAGGTGGTGAAGCGTAACTGCTAAACCTTTGCTGAACTTCGTATTGCGACAAAGCGAATTCAGGCCACACGGAGCCAAAAGAACGAAGACTAGGCAGGACTAGGAAAATTTGTGTACTACCCATGATTCCCATGCTGGCTGAAGCGCCGTGTGATGCAGCTCCCATAGACACTACCGCCAGAGTTCCCTCTAGTGTATTTATAGGAAACTCTACGGCCGTGCCGAGAGAGGTCTGGCGGAAAGGGGGGAAAGCAGTGTCTCACCTTGCAAGAAGAGCTAGAGTGAAGCTTGGTGGAAAGGGGGGAACCAGTGAGAGTAGTGCCAAGAAGGGCGAGGGTGATGCTCGGCGGAAAGCGCGTCAGAACCTCACTATTTCAGAGAATTAGGCCAGCGGGGGGGGTCGGTGAAGCTTAAAGGAGGATGTCGGTTCCTCGGGAGATGGCTTATTGAGAATTGCTCGGACTTCTCGTACTCATGATGCAGCAGCTGCCCGACGTAGTGTCTTACGTCAAAACGTAACGTCGGGCTCCCGTTTGTCGCCGTTTCGGTCCCTACCAGCGGCAAGTTATCTTTTTGTCCACTGATCTGATGAAGGCAAACTTCATCAGATTTACATCATAATTACTACAAACAACTACTCCTATACTTTCCTTGGCTTGCTTATCTGTTACTTCTAATTAATTGTAGGATGCATTTGCTTATTGTGCACGGTTATCGCAAGTGACTAAATTACTGGAACACCTATGTCTCAACATACACAACAAGCTATAGTTGAACTTGGTCTGAACTATGTGGTTGTGTGTTTGCACATTTATTAAGGCGAAAGCATTTAATGTCTCATGCTCACGACCCTCCGTCCGTGCCCTGGCACGGTGCAGGTGGCCGCCGGGGCGCGCCAACGGACGCCTGTCGCGTCGAACTCTACAGCGCTCTCGCTTTGCTTGTGTAGCGTCGCTGTGCCCAGCGTATTGAATCATGCAAGAAGGGGAGACGTGCGCAACGCGTTCCATTCTGACCGACCCCGTCTCAATGGGCAAAGGCTTTTGCGGATTAGGTAGGGGTGGGGGGGGGGGGGGGAGCTTTGGAGCGACCAGTCAAACGCCGACGCAGCAGAAATGCGGCCCCTTTCAATGGCTACATTAAGACACAAGTCACGTGCTGTCTTTGCACTTCTTGTTGTCTTTTTTTTCTTCTCCAGGCATCCGAAGTATATGCGCATATGCGCGTACAACCAAACAAATGCATCGGCTCGAAAACAACAGAAAGAAGGCACGCTCACACCGTCTCGCACGGCGAGGAATCCCTATTTGTTGTCAGCGTGTTACTAGACGCAATGCCGAAGCTAACAAAGCAAACAGAAAAATAAACCTACAAAGGGAATAGGTACCTTATCGTCTCCCATCCTCCATCTATTCAACATTGAACAGTATCTGAAGGTTCGGCATCGCATCTTGGACAGGCTATATCAGTTTGGCGCGCCCCCTGTGCCACGGACACTAAAACGAGCGAGCGCTGCCGTTCGGGAGCACCGAATTTGTTCCCGCAATTCATAAGGCCACTGATTTACGGCCGACCGTTTTGCGTCGGGCACCGAACAAGGCTTAATGCCACCACCACTCGTCTTTATGCGCGATTCTTTCCAGGGCGCAGTTAACAAGTTTCTTTAGCAACTTTTTTTCCCCCGTGCTACATTGGTTTCAGAGGCCGCATCAATGTGCGCCCAGGCCCTCCACCGGATGAATAAGTTGCGGTGGGTTCAGCGGATTAGGAGGTACGTGGTTCCGGAAGCCGCCATGATCGTATAATAAAGCACACAGCGCCCTCTCTCGTGGGCGCTCGTAAAACTTTCGGCGCCCACGCAATGGCTTCGGCACGCGACCGCAGTCAGAATGAGATGTGGATGGTCAGTACAAAGAAAAAAAAAACAAAAAACAAAAAGGACAGAGATCCCTGTTACCCTGGGCCCATTCAGGGCGAGTGTTCGGCTTGGGCCACCCTGTCCTTCTGCATATCTTTTTTTGTCATTGCCTGAATGCTAGTTGTTGCGCACGCTCCCTGAATGGGTATTTCCCGAAACAAGCGATGCGTTTGGTCATTCAGGCGTTGCGGTTTCACGATTGAACGACAGGGACAAAAAAAAAAAAAAAAAAAAAAAAAAAAAAAAAAAAAAAAAAAAAAAAGAGAAATCGCGCTGATGTGAAAGCCGCGATATGGCGTCCGGTCCATCGTGCCTGTCAAAGCGGTCTGATTGCCACATATTCTCTGCCGAGTCGTAACTTTTGGATGTCTCATTTGGCTATTACACTGTTTCTTTTTTCCTTTGCTTCTTTTTCAGGCAGTCTGTGTCTGCTTAGAGCAACGAAGGAGGGAGGAGTTTACTTTAGCGGACTGATTCAAGTGAAGATTCGTCGAAGTCTACAGCTTGTTAAAGGGGTGGTGCCACCAAATTTGTGGCTTGCGCGTTCTTCGCTGCAAGCGTTTCTTATAGCTCTAGGAAGCATGATACACGCACCAAGATTCACGTATTCTCGCTAAATAATTTAATGTCGCCCATATATGCGGACAACTTTCGGTTTCGGTTTCTGGGCACCGAGTTGGGCAGTGACGTAGAAGTGTAGTAGGCTTGGTCACGTGACCATACAAGGCTCGCGCGAAGATGCGCAGCACTTCGCCAGTATGCGATCGAAACTCGGCAAGTGATGTAGCAACCGATGCTTTGCCGGTACGTACGTTCTGGAGGTAACGGAGGTCCCGAGGACACTCACGTCACTACAGATATTGTGACGTCACGACAACTTTCGTTGTCCTTCCCATAGAGCTACGTCAGTTTTGATGCGCTAGCGATGGGCATCGATCGGGAGAGTGAGCATTTAGGTACACTTTGGAAGTGAATTAAAATATATTCTAAACGTTTGCTGCGTCCGACCCTTCGTGTGGAGTGTCCTTGCATACAGAGGAAACCCACAACTGGCTTGTTATAACCTCAAAATTTGATGGCACCACCACTTTAAGGAAATGTCTGCTCAACTGCTCAAGGAACGGCAGAGCAGGAACAATTGCTTCATCTATTATTCGCGCAATGGTAGCCCATATCAGAGGCCCCACGCAAAAGTGCAAACAGGCTCCGAAATATTATGTTAGGCAGGGTACACAAAATCACACATTGCGAAGCCAAATGACAGAAAACTTACGCATATAGACGTAGGAAAAAATAAAGTTACCTTGTGATGTTGTTCATCACGATATGACTTGAGAGTTGACTGTAATCATTGAATTTAAGGAAAACAAAGAGAAAAGCGACGTGTGCGCGCTTTGCACGCTACAGTATAACAAAAGAAAAAGAGCTTGATAAAAGTGGGAAGTTGTTGTATTTGGTACATGATTCTGACAAACTGCAGCGCAAAAAAAATACACACCGGCGGAACGTAAACACTGTGTTTCATCTGTGTTTTCTTGCGCTGCAGTGCGTCAGAAAACGAACTCGTTGAGGAGCATATTGACGTGTAAGGCGCGATGACGACAATGGACAGAGGGTGAGTACACACAGGCGCTCTGTCTGTGTGTACTCTCCCTCTGTCCAATGTCGTCTCCGCGCCTTACACGTCGATATGCAAAACCAACACGTCCATTCTGCCATTCTTACATCGTCGAGGAGGGGAGGTCGGTCGGTCGGTCGGTCTGTCACTCACTCACTCACTCACTCACTCACTCACTCACTCACTCACTCACTCACTCACTCACTCACTCACTCACTCACTCACTCACTCACTCAACCATTCACTCGCTGCCACCTCTCTCAACCACTCACTCGTGCCCACACTCACTCACTCACTCTCAAACACTCGCTCGCTCACACACTCACTCACTCCCTCACTTTCTCAACCACTCGCTCGCTCACACACTCACTCACTCACTCTCTCAACCACTCGCTCGCTCACACACTCACTCACTCCCTCACTTTCTCAACCACTCGCTCGCTCACACACTCACTCACTCACTCAACCACTCGCTCACTCACTCACTCACCCAACCACTCACTCGCTCCCACTCTCTCTCAACTACTCATTCACTCACTCACTCACTCACTCACTCACTCACTCACTCACTCACTCACTCACTCACCTCACTCAACCACGCACTCGCTCCCTCACTCTCTCAACTACTCACTCACTCACTCGCTCACTCACTCAACCACTCCCTCACTCACTCACTCACTCACTCACTCACTCACTCACTCAACCACTCACTAGCTCCCACACTCTCTCAACTACTCACTCACTCACTCACTCACTCACTCACTCACTCACTCACTCACTCACTCACTCACTCACTCAACCACTCACTCGCTCACTCACACACTCAGTCACTCACTCACTCGCTCGCTCACTCCACTTACCCATCACTCACTCACACGCTCACACACTTACCAACTTACTCACTGCCTCAACCACTCGCTCACTCACCTGTCTCCTGTGTCTTGATTTATAGAAGCGATTTTATTCTTTCATTTTCCTGCGTGAGAACCACATGACCTCTCTTAATAACTATTGGGGACGCGATGTACGTTGCATATAGGCACCGGGCGGCCGTCGTACGGCGCCAGCGGCGCCCCTACCGAAAAGCGCCCCTAGCGGTGGCAGCGAAAGCACTGGCATGTGAAGCAGACGACGCGGAGAAGGCTCTGCTACTTTCTGCAACGTATTCAAGTAGTAGCGGCGGCGTTTCTTTTTAGACAATCGCAAGCTGTAAGCTGTTTCGTTTGTCGCCCAAGGCAAAGAGAAGCGGCAGCAACAGTGTTTCGTGAACAAAGCACGAAGCGTTCGACTGTCGGACATGTGTTCAGATAACGGGGCCACTCGTCGGGCTCCAGGGAGACTCCCCCGCAGTCGTTTGCGGTCGTGGCAGCATTCAATGGTCGCCAAGTCATCAAGAAGGATGACACATGTTCTTTTCATGTCTTCACACCCAGGAGCACCGTCGGAACGTCAATCGACTAGCTTCTTTGCGTGGTGCTGTGCTTTTATGCGTTTGCTTTGGTTTGGAGGCGGACCAGAGGCACGATGCCTCCTCCCTTTCGGGACTGCAAATGAGACCGGCCCGATTGGCGAAAGTGTTGTAAAATAACATCTTTGTATTTTAACTGCCAAACTCGCTGCTCCTCACTGTTGGGCTCCTGGCGGGAAGGCGAGTACTGACAGCACACGTGCACTAATGGCGATGCCAGTTACATTCTTTCAAGGCTTGACCAGCCGGCGTGCGCGTTTTCATGCGTTTGCTCTAGAGAAGGGTCACCGCTTGCACGAAGCTGGCCACGTGCTTGACATCAAGGAATATAAAAGCGACAACGACTGCAAATTTCTTTGCAAGTGCACCCCGCAGACGAAGTTCAATGCGATAAGCTACGATGTGGAGCTAGATCTAGGTATCCCCATTCCTATTTCTATTTTAAACGCAAAACATTTCTTATCTCTATCTATAAATGCCTCTATTTCTCTATCTAGCCGCCTACATCTGGGCGCTCTCGTGGTCGCCTCCTTAAGTTGACATTAACCAAAATTGGCATAGGTGGGTACGGAAATAAGACGAACATGGCTGTCTGGTTGTGATATGGTGGTATGAGGAGCGCGAAAATCTTTCCAGTCACGTGCGGCACATACCGGGCGTATACCACGGGCCGCGGGATGCTGGTATGAGGCACAGGTGATTCCCAGTGGATCGACCCAGGAACGGCGAGAACAGACATTGATAATTTAAGCGGGTGCATGTCCAAAAAATCCGGCATCAGCCACGTGAACCCGACGTATGCAAAGAATAGAAATCCGGATCCCAGCAGGAGTCGAAACCAGGTACTCTGAGCGGATATCAAATATTCTACCACAGAGCCAAGCCATGACTTGAAGTTACTTTTGAAAAGATCCTATGCGCAAGAAAAATGTCGGTGCAACCAACGTCAATTGTGGTTGCAGTGCTGGCTATCTAATTTCATGACAAGGTAATAAACATTACTCATGTACTCATATGAAACAGACGTTACGTCGGCTTAACGCCAATCTTGGTTTTATTAAGACTTCTTGTTGGGCGAGTTGGTTAACATCAAAGGGGTACATAGTAGCACAAACTTAGAAAATAGACACGAGAAAAGAAGTAGGAGGGAGCAGAAAGGTCGGACGCTCCCTCGTACTTGTTTTCTCGTGTCTTTATTTTCTAAGTTTGTGCTACTATGTACCCCTTGATTTCAATGGTGGCTCCGCTTTTATAACCGTCAGATAAACATTACATATGTGTTCCTATGAATCTGCAAGCTATATTCAAGCGTTGCTCGACCCGGAACAATACTCTGATCAACGCTACGCGTATGATATACACATCATCGGCACGAAATGTGAATCGCAACGTAGCGTGCGCTTCGTTTCAATAACACTGACGTCTGTTCTCTAACATGAGCGCTAACATTACGTCAGACCACAAGTTAGCCTTTAAACGTCAGTGTAGTCGGCATGCTTATTAAGCACACTATGTGCACACAACTCCATCTATAAAAACACGTCGATCCACCTCGTTACGCGTGACTTAAAGCTAAAAAAAAAAAAAATGCACCATAGACTCGCTGATTCGGATAAAATCGGTTCCCACAATACGTGGGATCTGCCGAATTTTTCCTAATACTTTGTTATTCTGTCTATACGTTAACATTGTCCCCTAACATTAAAAAAATAGAGCGTACGTCTCCCATTCCCTTCTCGTCTTTACTGGATGCTTCGCCGATTGCACTTGTTCCTCAGTTGTAGTTTTGCACGCCCCCGTTCCTGTTATGTTTTCCATTTATTTTCGATCCTTCGCCGACCCTTAAGATATTGTAATCTTCAGTCTTCGCCCACACGTAGATTTCGGCAGCGCACGACACAAGCGACGAGAGCACAATGAAGAGAAACGAACGTCCAGCCCGCGCCCCCGCAGCAAGCGCCTGCGCCCTTTTCGGCACTCCCATTCCATTAGTTCCCCGTCGCCACCGAAAGAGGCGCCACCAGTCCCCGCGCCGCGTATAAGCGAGCTGCGGTATGTACATCAGCGCACGATGAAAGGTGGAGAGAGAACCTGATCTTTATTGCGCGCGTATTGGGCGACGCGGTGCGGGTGCTGTAAGCGGGAGCGCACTGAGCGCACCACTTAAGGGGCTCGTGGCAGTGTAAGCGACAGGGGGGGGGGGAGGTAGGGGGTGCCGCTATAATAACGATGTGTTCTCTTACGATTCGATACCATTCGTTCGCGAAGTCTCGTCCTAACACAGCCCATAACACTCATACCACGTGAACGGGAACAAACTCGAAAAACACTCACGGCAGCGAATTGGTCCAAGCGGACCTGCACAAAGCAAGGAAGAAAGAAACATGTTTGACAGATACAAGATTAATGAACTCGCCACAAAGAGAGAATGATTGTAAGCGCAGATGCCAAAGGGGTTTTCTTTCACTACAGTCAGTCAACGGCTGACGCATGCTCCACGATAGAAACCTGCTTCCGATTGCAGTTCTCTTGTTTCCTCTCCGGGCGCCCGGAAGTTAGTTCCCCGAACCGGAAGGACGCTGTCCGGGAAGACTTGACTTTCCTCTGACTCGTTATTGTCTATGCCGTGGTGATCTCATGCAGTCAATTGTTTACTAGGACGACATTGAGAAGCGGTAATACGAAGGGGAGGTAATGACCGTTTATTTACTTTCGTTCCTTTCGTTTACTTCTTGTTCGCAATCTTACTGGGACAAAGACTTGAATGTGTCATTCGTTTGCAACGGCTTAATTTTTTTTTGTTTCAGTTTACCTACATTTGTGTACGTCTCACTAAAGGAATCAGATGAACGATGCAGCTGATACGTTTTCAATATGCATTTCCTGATACGGCATCGTCATTAATCAAAGAACGGAGAACACATGGCTCTCATATCTCGGTGCCCTCAGGAATGGGAGAAAAGTGCACTTAATACGAGACAATGTTTTGAGAATAAATGAGAACTTTATGGCAAGATGAAATAAATATGAAATATGGTTCACTTTTCGGTTTGTATTTATCTTCATGAAGACATGAAAAGTGTGTGACAGCTTGAGCCTTTTGCTCTAGTGGAGTTTACGACGACGCGGTTATGGCTTCCCTGCTTCACAAAAAAGACGCCAGGATCAAAACACGTTTCAGAACCACTACCGCATCATCATAATGGTGGGCATCAAATAATTCGTTGAAAAACACTACAAAAAGAGAAGTTGCATGAACAAGTGCAGAGGGATTGTTCTAACATATGACATCTCGCGAAATCACCCACGTGCTAAAACTTTAAACTGGATTTTCAGAAGTTCGAACCTTATTTATCGCAGTGGCACTGCTTAAGTGATACAACACGCTGCCGTGAAACGACGGGGAAGTTTTAACGCAGGTCTTTGAGCAAGAAGACTTTGTGCAAGCCTCTTCATCCGCGTCTCAGCACGCCCCGCCACTTTTTTTTTTTTTAGTTTTTTGCAACCATTACGGGCCATGACCCAACGGGAAAAGAAATCTTACTTCAACAATTCTCCTGTGTGTGGCTGGCTCGGTGATATTTTCTGCACTCCTGAAAAGCTCCACAGCGACACCCACGAAAAAACGATGGCGCAAGATCTACTGAACTGAAATAAACATGAACCGTAACATCGAAAAGAACGAATGCGATTGAAAATAAGTAAAAAAGAGAAATAAATAAACGCTGCCTTGAAGTAGTTGGGCAGAGAAATGTATGTCCTCAATGGCCAGCTTCCTTTAGCAAACAGCCGCACAGACTCGGTTCTAATGCCGGAGCGTTTCGGGGATGCGAAAACAAATAAATAGAAACAAACGTCACACATGAGACCGTAAAGCGGTGGGGAATGGTGCGTATGTGAAACAGTCGGCAATAAGCGGGATTCAGGGTGAGAATGACGCCGCAATAAAACACCCAGTGGGCCATTACACCCGCAGACCCCCCTGGCGATCGGGAAAGGGGACAACACTTCACACGCCGGGTGTCACGCACTACGCGACCGCGGCGTTACACTGGATGCGCTTCGAAATTTAAGTGGTTCTGTGTGAACGGTGAGTCAATATAGAAAGCGCGCAACGATGATAGGTATTATAAGAGCGACCTAGCTTCCTTGAAAGTTTGCGCGCCCCATGAGCCGAGATATGAAAAGCTTTTGAATCGAAAAATTATCGCGTCTCCTTCAACGTGGCTCGAAGGATATGAATAAAAATGAGTCTAAGGCCCGAAGCTGAAACAAAAAAAAAATGGCGGAGTTGTGTAATTGATTGACAGGCTAATAATCATGGTCGTTGCGCAAGGGCCCACATAACACAGGCGTCTTTATTTTTTTTCTTTTCCTTCTTTTTTTTACCTGCTCGCGGTACTTCTCTCCGCATTAGAAACAAAAAATGGGGGACCCTCAAGCTTCGCCTTTATGAGTTGAACGCGATAGCGATATCCTGTCCCTAGTGCGTACTTCAATATAATGCATACTATGTAAGGGGCAGCATGCTTTAAACCACGAGCAATCATGCGCGTGAAATGTTTTCGAACTTGCTATGTGCCCACTGCGGGGTCTTAAGAGAACACGCGCAGTATCGTGCGTGCCTTTTGTAATGGATGGCCGGCTTTGAACCACGATGTCATTATGACATTCACATGTTCTGACGCCCGATGTGAACCTACGCTTGTACCACGCAATATTACTGCGATATTACATGTTGTATTGTGACGCGTGTATACAGGACTCGTGTGTTTGTAAAGCATGAAAGTTATTTTCACTGCATTTCCAAGCAGAGAAAGTTATTTTCAATGCAAGTCCAAGCAGAAGCGTGGCTGCGCGGTAGAACACCTGCTTGCCACGCAGACGGCCTGGGTTCGATTCTCACTCGGACCCGGAAATTTCTATTATTTATTTTATTTGCATCTTTCTCGATTTTTCGGTCATGGACGATGACGATTTGTCGCTCACAACCAACGACGCCTACGCCGGCACCGACGCCAGAATTTCTGCGAAACGAGCTCTTTAAAGCTATCGCGTTAAAAATAGAGTCCGAACCCAGTGCTTCCCTGCATTTGAGGCGGACGAACTGAATTTCTCGTCCTAATCTCTATCTGTCTTTCAAAGCCTATAGAGGAAATAAAACTCGCTTCTGAACGCAACTTCGGGGCGATGGATGACCGCCATTTTCGATTCTCATGGCTACGAACTTCCCGTGGTCCTGATCTGTGACAGTCAGATGGGAACGACACTTCAACAGCAGTAGCCACACGGTCGGGAAAAAACTGATTTCGGGGAACACGTCTCTTGCAGGACTCGTCTGATCTCGTTAGCGCGAGTGCAACATGTATGTCTCCCCACCGAATGTGGGACGAGTCACCCCTTTTAATACTCAGGGATCAACAACTCTTCGTCCATTTCGGTATATCTGTTTCTCTAAATCGCATTAGCCTGAGCAAGAAGACTCGCTGCATATCCGGAGAACAGCTTCCCTCGGCAAATCATTCTGATTGGAGCCGAAATGATCTCCATAGGAGTGTCAGATCTGCCCCAGTTGTTAAGTGGCAAAGCGCTTAGTCTGCCCTTTATTCGGTCCCGATGTTACGAGGTAACTCAACCGAAGAAGAGACGAGGTGTCATGTTCTCCACCGGAAAAGATCGGACGGGAACGCAGACTGACGTACACAGCATCGACAGCGCATGCTTTCAGCTGAAGGGTTACGAGAAGTCAGAATCGATGCCTATAGGGGACTGGCCGACAGTGGCGTAGCAGTAGTTTTAGTAAATTGGTAGCCCTGTCGTAGCTTGTGGCGTAAGTGATCCAGCTCTTGACTCTCGTCGCACTGTGTTTTAGCCAAATATAGCATTAGGAAAAGCAGAACGATTGCAGCAGTAACACGCTAAGTGGCTGGTTTGTATATAATGATAATTGTTAGGGTTTAAAGTCCCAAAACCACCATATGAATCTGACAGACGCTGTAGTGGAGGGCTCCGGAAATTTCGACTACCTGGGGTTCTTTAACGTGCACCTGAGTCCAAGTCAGGCACGTAGCCAGGGGGGGGACTAGGGGCCCGGCCTCTCCGAAATTCGGATGGAGGGGGTGTTTTACCGCGATAAATAATAAAAATTGGTGGTTTTCAACGAGTTCCCCCCCCTCCTCCCCCCCCCCCTCACCCCCCGAAAAAAATTTCTGGCTACGGGCCTCTGGTCCAAGTACACGAGCCTCAAGCATTTTCACCTCGATCGAAAATGCGGCCGCCGCGGCCGGGACTCGATCCCGCGATGGGGGCGATGGTTTGTATAGTGCAATTCGTTTAGGCAAAAGGAGAAATAAACAGCAGCCGAGTCTTCAGCGTGAATCCGTCAATGATTTAAACAAGAAATACGGCTGATAATTTTCCTTTCCAAAACAAGGTTGCTCCATCGCAGATTACCACATTTTCAATGCATGCCGCACAGTACGTTCTAAAGTTTGGTTATTGCGCGTTATGCTTCGATAGCTATTGCACGGCTGCTTCGCGTTGTCGGGAATTGTTTAATTTGGTTTAACATCGAAACGTTAATTGTTCCTAGAAGAAAGAACTTGTCGATGGCGGATGCATATGCACAAGCCCGGGGAGTTTGTTTCAGCTATTCTTACATTCTCTATCCACGTGATGGGAACATGAAGATCGTGAAAGCGTTCTTCAATCGAGAATAAAGATGGCTAAGGGAAAACCTGAACACGTGACTATTTCCTAGGAGAGGCAGCTTCCTTCGCTCGCCGTGCGTGGTCTGGAGCTTGGTGTACTTATGGAAGGCCCACTGATCGCATGATGATCAAGTCTGCTCAATTATACTCTGTAGAGTCTAGCGTTGTTTATCAAATCGGGAACAGTGGCACAGGAGGTGATCGACGGTTATTTCGAGCACAAGGCTTAATCAGCCATTGATATGCTATCGCTCGACGAGTAGGTGACCGAAGCAAAATATCTTGAAAGCCTAGCTTCGAAGCTTGTTTGTTACCCTTTTCACGTGCAGTGTAGAAAGCTAGAGGATGTATTCATTTATTGAAAATACATCAAGGACCCGTGTAAACAGGGCTTTGCAAAAATATAAGCAACCATTCGACCTTTCCTTCATCTCCCTCTGCCTGTCTTGAGTGTTATGGTTCCCACAACAACAACAAACAATCAGTGCCCATTTTCACAAAGCTGCATCATTGTGTGAGGCCACCTAGTCCGCGGCTTACCGAACTTGGTAATGTCGTGTTTACGATGGCAGTTCACCGGGTCCTGCTCTTATGCTCCACTCTAGCGTTCAGCGATATGTCGCTTTGTGAGTAAGGGCCCCGACTCTTACGGACCATGAATCGCGTGTTACGGCATGGATGAAGAGCTACAAAACGGGGCCGTAAGTGTAGTCCCACGGCCTACAAGTCTTCAATTCCAGCCGCACTTTTCAATAACACAGCCACCACACTTCACCCCAGACCATTCCGAATGGCATACGGCGCGGTCAATGGAGCGCAGGAAAACTGCCCTCGGTAATTTTTCCCATCAGCAGCGGCAGCCACCACAGCTGAGGTTGACGCCAGCCTTCGTCAGCGGAGCGGAATAACTAAGACGTATATCGGGGGCCGCATAAGTCAACTACGCGAACCGCATGCGGCCGTGGGTTGCCGACCCCTGGTTTAGAGTTATCGAGGTACCCTAGCACTGTATTTAGGAATAAGTAAGCGAATCATAGACGAGTGCTGTATAATAGACTAATGGTACGTCCAAGCGGTCGTTTTCCAGTGCTCTAGAGCGCTGGAAACGCGCATCACATTTGGCGAAGTCGAGCGCTCTTAATACGTTCTGCTGGTTCTTTCAGAGCACCGAGCTTCAACTCAGAGCGCTCTGAGGCGCTCTCACTTGGACCTCGGAGCGCGACCGAGATCTGATCACGTGACTCTCAAAACTCGTCGGTTTGCAACACGAGACAGCAATACGTGTATTCTCTTGTGGCCTCCGACTGCTCTCTCGAGCGGCTGCCCGTTCGTCTGGGACACAAGTCATCTGGCCCGGATCAAGAGCAGGCTCCGCATTGTCGCAATCTGAGCCAGAGCGCGGTGGCGCCCCAGCCGAATGCATCATAACAACTCACAAGGTACCCTCTATATTCACCTAAGACGACTCGAAGGCGTCAGCCATCTTCTTTTTCTTCTCATTCCATGTATCGATCCTGCCCCGCCACCGTTCGAAAGCTTTCTGCCTCAAAGATCGGAGGCGCCTCACTTGGTTTTTTACATTGCCTCCGTGAACGGACCCCTTTGGACCAAGCAGCGATTTCGTGCGATGACGTCATGACGTTACGTCACTATGACTTATTAATTTTGGCGATCTGTGACGTCATCACGTGATGATTTTTTTTTTGCCTCACTCGTCCTTGACGCCGCGGGACGCTGACGCTACCAACGCACAACGCCGACGGTCAAATTTCGGATTGAGGCATTTAAGGCTTTCGCCTTTATAGAGAGCGGTACGCAGCTCTCAGTGTACGATGATGATAACTTGAGCTGGTTAAATTATATTTAGTGAAGAGCAGTAAGCGATTGAGAGTACTGCGCACTCAATTGCGGGAAAGCACCAAGATGCCCGTTCGACATGTCGTGTACGAAACTCTTAAGCACCTTTACCAGAAGTATTCGACTGTTGCGTTGGCTACTGGCAGCAATACGTTACCAAACAGTCACCGCTCTACATCAGGCTATTACTGCTGTGTTTTGAAGTTGCTGATAATTATTACAAAGCCAGGACTACGACAAGAAAACTCATCTTACCTATTTGGCGAACTTCGTCTATCACTTATGCTAACACCTGGCACAAATATATATAAAAAAGAAAATAGGCTGAATGTTGGATCGAAATCGCTGCATCTCTTGTAAGAAATCTCGAAGGTGCTGGCGACTGTCTGCCAGACCCGTATGGTACATCTACTACGTCACAAGCGTTGATATATACGGGGAGCAGAGGGCCTCCTTATCTGGCGGAAAATAAAGTTGTAATCTATCTATCTATCTATCTATCTATCTATCTATCTATCTATCTATCTATCTATCTATCTATCTATCTATCTATCTATCTATCTATCTATCTATCTATCTATCTATCTATCTATCTATCTATCTATCTATCTATCTATCTATCTATCTATCTATCTATCTATCTATCTATCTATCTATCTATCTATCTATCTATCTATCTATAAACTGTATCAAAAATGGCGTAAAATATTGAAGGAAACTTTGTACATTCCAAAGTGTGTACGGCGAAAGCATGTGGCCATTCGACTGACTATACCATGTCTTTTTTCTTTTACACTCTCAGTGGGGTAACACACAAACCGAATGTGTGCGTGTTTTCTTGTTTAATTTTTTACCGCGAGTCGCACCGAGACGCGAGACTAATCTTCCTCCGTTCGCATGCGTTCGTATTTCCTCGCGCGTGTGGCACGGAGTGAGGTGGCCGCCGGGGTGCGCAGTCGGACGCCGGTCGCGTCGGACTCTACAGCGCTCACGCTTTGCTTGCGTAGCGTCGCTGTGCCCAGCGTTTGCAATCATTTTGACCAACGCCGTCTCAATGGACAGATGCGTCCACTTATACACTTTCGAATTTACAAAGGGTCCGTCAATTTAAGCACTGGAACGCGGATGGCGTTTGCGCGATGCGCAAAGCGCGAGAAAATACTAACGCATGCGAACGGAGGAAGATTAGTCTCGCGTCTCCCTGCGATTCGCGGTAAAAAATTAAAAAAGAAGACACGCACACATTCGGTTTGTGTGTTAACCCACTGAGAGTGTAAAAGAAAAAAGACATGGCATAGTCTGTGGAATGGCCACACGCTTTCGCCGAACACACTTTGGAATGTACAAATAATCCTTCAGTTTTATTGGTAATGCCATTGTGTCACCGCAATGCATTCGTTGTCATAGCATTCGTTGTCAAGCATTCGTTGTCATATGCTTCAGGATTATCATATGAAGTCAATAATATACGGGGTTTTACATCCCAAAACCACAATATTGCCACGCGCTATTCTTATTTTCACTTTTGTTGTATTCGGTTTTCGCCCACAAAGACCGTCAGCAAAGCTCAGCTCAAACCGCGCCTTATTGTTCTAGAACATTCGCGATTATTGTAGATCGTTTTGTTAAGATTGCGCGCAAGACGCGACCACTCGAGATTATTCCTGAGCTTGCGCGATGACCAGTGATAAGGCTAGAATGTTCGACGCGTGATGCTTAAAAGCCGGCGCGCTCCAACGATGTGCAGTTGATCGCCGGCCGACGCTCTGTTCGCCGCTATCAGTGCCAGCGTGTATTGCTGTAATCTTACTTTCTCTTTACCGGCCACAAGTTCGGCCTAATAAACAGTTTCATCTTGGACACGTCGCCTGCTACCTTCGTCGACGTCACACCCACGTGATATCTGGTGGAGGTGCTGCTTCGTTCATGATCCGGACGCCCCCACGGAGCACTGACCCGGGCCCAATCCACGAGGAAGCCGACACCAAAGAACGCCCCGATCCTCGAACTAGCCGCAGGCAGAAGGGACTCCAGCCAGAGTACGGGCCACTTCCCGAAACCACCAGGCAGCCCAAGATCACGACATCGACCTCGACCGGAACGATGACCGCCCCAGCGGCCCCTACACCGATCCGGCTACATCAACCCAGGGAGCCACCCACCTTCCGGGCCTCATCACTCGAAGACCCGGAGAGCTGGCTCGAAAAGTTCGACCGCGTCGCCCTTTTCAATAACTGGACCGACGATGACAAGTTGCGACATGTTTATTTCGCCCTGGAAGATTCCGCTCGGACATGGTTCGAGAACCGAGAAGCCACACTCACAACCTGGGACCTTTTTCGCGCCGCATTCCTGGACAGCTTCACAAACGTCGTCCGCAAGGAGAGAGCCGAAGCTCTGCTGGAAACGCGTATGCAGCTGCCAAATGAAACCGTGGCGCTCTTCACGGAAGAGATGACGAGACTGTTCCGGCACGCGGACCCCGCCATGGCTGAGGAGAAGAAGCTCCGGTTCCTGCTGCGAGGTGTTAAGCAAGAGCTGTTTGCGGGACTTGTCCGCAACCCGCCCAAGACTGTCGACGAATTCCTTACTGAGGCCACGACAATCGAAAAGGCACTTGAGATGCGAACAAGACAGTACGACCGCC
Source organism: Rhipicephalus appendiculatus (assembly GCA_030522465.1). Lineage (NCBI taxonomy): Eukaryota > Metazoa > Arthropoda > Arachnida > Ixodida > Ixodidae > Rhipicephalus > Rhipicephalus appendiculatus. The sequence goes on along the minus strand of JALIZH010026009.1, from coordinate 61,543 downwards.
GCTCTTCAACAACAAACTACGCCGAAGCTCATGCCCTCAGCACGAACGACCTGCGCGAGACCATCCGAGCGATCGTGCGGGAGGAGCTGCGCAAGCTGTTACCCTCGCCGCAGCCCCAAGTGGATTCGATCGCCGACATTGTCCGCGAGCAAGTTCGGCAGTCACTTGGAATTCCCGAAGCACCACAGCCTCAGCCGGAAGCTATGAGCTACGCCGCTGCAGTCCGCCGCAACGCTCCTCCAAGGCCGCGTCAGGACGCTGCACCACCGCAGTTCCGCCGCCAGGCTCCGCCACCACCACCACCGACGCCATACCACCCCCCTACCGGTCAGCGCTGCGCTCCGAGGAAGACCGACGTTTGGCGCGCCCCTGACAACCGCCCGCTATGCTACCACTGTGGGGAGGCCGGCCACACGTACCGCCGTTGCCAGTACCGACAGATGGGCCTACGCGGTTTCGCCGTCAACGCGCCTCGTCCACAGCGGGGTGAACGACCGCAAGACATCGCCGACTACCTCGCAGGAGCTCAATGGACGCCCCGACGACCTTCCCGCTCACCTTCGCCCGGCCGCTACATGTCACCGCACCGCCGGCAGTACACTGGCCCAAACCGGGGCCGGTCGCCTAGCCCCTATCCGGAAAACTAAGGGCAGCAACCGATGGAGGTGCGGTTGCTGCACGACGAAATGCCGAAGATCCTCCGCCGCCGCCGATGACGCTTCGACGAAACCTGAAGAACACGCGGCGTGCCGAACATAGCCCTGCCGACGAAACGTCGCGGCCCGACGAAGATGTGACGACGCAACGTGGAAGCAGCGCAATAAATCGACGCAGCCGTGACCCGACGCCACGACCTAACTGCAACGCGAGACGACGAACTAGCGACCTCGACGTAATATTCGACGGCCATACCGTGACAGCTCTCGTCGACACCGGAGCGGACTATTCTGTCATCAGTGGACCGTTCGCGACGAAGTTGAAGAAAGTAAAGACTGCTTGGCAAGGCCCTGAAATCAGGACCGCTGGGGGTCATCTAATAACGCCGGCCGGTGTCTGCACCGCAAGAGTCACCATCAATAACCGGACTTATCCCGCCAGCATTCTAATTCTGCAGCACTGCTCCAGGGATGTGATACTGGGGATGGACTTCCTAAGTCAACACGGCGCCGTCATCGACCTGCGGTCTGAGTCGATAACACTGAGTTCAGAAAAAGCGTTGCCGCCCCACACGTCGCCGGAGAATCATGCCTTGAATGTAATAGAAGAGCAGGTCACCGTTCCGCCTCTTTCCAGCGTCGTCATTTCCGTCGGCACCGAAATACCCGCTAACCTTCAAGGCGTCATCGAGGGCGATCAGCACCTGCTTGTGAGCCGTCAGATTTGCGTCGCAAGAGGCATCGCCGAGTTGCGCGACGGCAAAGCAAAGGTACTACTGACAAACTTCAGCCACGAATATAGGCACCTCAACATTGGTACGACGGTCGCCTACATCGAGAAATTCGTGGACACCAGCAATGCTTTCGCCCTCTCCGATACTGCCGAACATTCTTCGACGAATCGAGGTCCCGAAACAGATTTCGACGTCAACCCCAGCCTCCCAAAGCAGAAGCAAGACAAGCTCAAAAATCTGCTCCTGCAATTCAAGGACTGCTTCTCATCGTCGTCAAGGATTCGACAGACCGCAGTCGCCAAACATCGTATCATAACTGAAGAAAGTGCCCGACCAGTCCGTCAGAGCCCGTATCGAATTTCGACGCGAGAACGCGAAGCCGTAAAGAAGCAAGTCGACGAAATGCTACGCGACGACATAATCCAGCCGTCCAAGAGTCCCTGGGCGTCTCCCGTGGTGTTGGTGAAGAAGAAGGACGGGACGCTACGTTTCTGCGTCGACTATCGTCGCCTGAACAAGATCACGAAGAAGGACGTGTACCCCCTCCCACGGATAGACGACGCCCTGGATCGACTCCACAACGCGAAGTACTTTTCGTCGATGGACCTGAAGACGGGCTACTGGCAAATCGAAGTCAACGAGAGAGACCGAGAAAAGACTGCCTTTATAACACCAGACGGCCTGTTCGAGTTTAAGGTCATGCCTTTTGGTCTTTGCTCGGCCCCCGCGACCTTCCAACGCGTTATGGATGCTGTACGGCTGGCTTGAAGTGGCAGACTTGCCTTGTGTACTTGGACGACGTCGTTGTGTTTTCCTCGAACTTCGATGAACATCTGCGGCGCCTTGAAGCTGTACTTCAGGCAATCAAGACGTCCGGACTCACTCTCAACCCAGAGAAGTGCCGCTTCGCGTACGAAGAACTTTTGTTCTCGGGCCACGTGATAAGCAAATCCGGAGTACGCCCCGACCCGCAAAAGACAACCGCCATCGCTGCTTTCCCGCCACCCACCGACAAGAAGGCCGTGCGTCGATTTCTCGGCTTGTGTGCCTATTACAGGCGGTTCGTTAAAAACTTCGCCCGCATCGCCGAGCCACTCACTAACCTCACCAGGACCGAAGTCGAGTTCAAGTGGGAAACGCCGCAGGAGGAAGCATTTCAAGAACTAAAACGACGCCTGCAAACGCCTCCGTTACTTGCGCATTTCGACGAATACGCCGAAACAGAAGTGCACACCGACGCGAGCAGCGTAGGACTTGGCGCCGTCCTTGTGCAGAGGACGGACGGACTGGAAAGGGTTATCAGTTATGCTATCCGGTCGCTATGAAAGGCAGAGGCCAACTACTCCACAACAGAAAAGGAGTGCCTTGCCATCATCTGGGCTACATCAAAGTTTCGCCCCTACCTTTACGGCAGGCCCTTCAAAGTTGTGAGCGACCACCACGCCTTGTGTTGGCTAGCTAGCTTGGAAGACCCTTCTGGTCGCCTCGCACGGTGGAGCCTGAGACTTCAAGAATTCGACATTACCGTCGTTTACAAGTCCGGAAGAAAACACTCTGACGCCGACTGCCTGTCTCGTGCCCCCCGTCGACCCACCGCCGCTGGACGACCAGAATGATGACGGCTTCCTGGGAACCATAAGTGCCGACGACTTCGCCGAGCGACAGCGCGCCGATCCGGAACTCAAGGGCCTTATGGAATACCTCGAGGGCAAAGCCACCGTGGCTCCAAAGGTATTCAGACGAGGACTGGAGTCGTTTTTCATGCGCAACGGCGTTCTCCTAAAGAAAAACTTCTCGCCACTTCGGGCTGACTCCCTCCTCGTAGTACCTTCGGCATTACGACCAGAAGTTCTGCATGCTTTGCATGATGACCCGACGGCTGGACACCTTGGATTTTCCCGTACGCTGGCAAGGATACAAGAAAAGTACTACTGGCCTCGCCTCACTGCCGACGTCACCCACTACGTGAGGACTTGCCGAGATTGTCAGCGACGGAAGACACCACCGACTAGGCCGGCCGGACTTCTGCAACCCATCGAGCCACCTCGCCGGCCGTTCCAGCAAATCGGCATGGACTTACTGGGGCCGTTCCCGACGTCGAATTCCGGAAACAAGTGGATCGTCGTAGCTACTGACTACCTCACCCGCTACGCCGAGACAAGGGCCCTGCCCAAGGGCAGTGCCGCCGAGGTAGCAAAGTTCTTCGTCGAGAAGATCGTACTGCGTCATGGCGCCCCAGAGGTCCTCATTACCGACAGAGGTACGGCTTTTACCGCGGACCAAACTCAGGCGATCCTAAGGTACAGCTAAACAAGTCACCGCCGGACCACCGCCTACCACCCGCAGACCAACGGCCTGACCGAGCGTCTAAATAAGACCACCGCCGACATGCTGGCCATGTACGTCGACGTCGAACACAAGACGTGGGACGCCATTCTTCCGTACGTCACCTTCGCATACAACACGGCCGTGCAAGAAACGACGCAGATGACGCCATACAAGTTGGTCTACGGACGGAGCCCGGCAACGACGCTCGACGCCATGTTACCGAACGTCACCGACGAGGAAAACATCGACGTGACCGCCTACCTACAGCGCGCCGAAGAAGCACGACAGCTCGCCCGCCTGCGGATCAAGAATCAGCAGACGACCGACAGCCGCCGTTACAATCTTCGACGACGCTTCGTGGAATACCAGGCCGGCGACCGCGTTTGGGTGTGGACACCGATACGCCGACGTGGACTTAGTGAAAAACTCCTTCGGCGATACTTCGGGCCGTACAAGGTGCTTCGACGTCTCGGTGCTCTGGACTACGAGGTCGTCCCGGACGGCATAACGAACTCTCAACGGCGCCGTGCGCGACCTGAAGTCGTCCATGTCGTGCGCCTCAAGCCGTATTACGCGCGTTAGCAAACCAGAGGACTGCACTTATTGCTTAATTATTGTACTTTCTTTCTTTATTGTTGTGATTTATTGTTGCATGTATTTTCCCCCGTGTTCTGTTTTAAGCATCGGGACGATGCCTTTTCAGAGGGGGGGCATTGCCACGCGCTATTCTTATTTTCACTTTTGTTGTATTCGGTTTTCTCCCACAAAGACCGTCAGCAAAGCTCAGCTCAAACCGCGCCTTATTGTTCTAGAACCTTCGCGATTATTGTAGATCGTTTTGTTAAGATTGCGCGCAAGACGCGACCACTCGAGATTATTCCTGAGCTTGCGCGATGACCAGTGAAAAGGCTAGAATGTTCGACGCGTGATGCATAAAAGCCGGCGCGCTCCAACGATGTGCAGTTGATCGCCGGCCGACGCTCTGTTCGCCGCTATCAGTGCCAGCGTGTATTGCTGTAATCTTACTTTCTCTTTACCGGCCACAAGTTCGGCCTAATAAACAGTTTCATCTTGGACACGTCGCCTGCTGCCTTCGTCGACGTCACACCCACGTGACAATATGATTATGAGAGACGCCGTAGTGGGAGGTCTCGGGAAATATTGACCGTCTGGTGTTCTTTAACGTACGCTGATATCGCACAGTACACGATCCTCTAGCATTTCATCTCCGTCGAAATGCGTCCGCCGCGGCAGGGCTTGAACCAGTGGCCTTCGGGTCAGCAGACGAGCGCCATATCCACTGCTCCACCGCGGCAGACATCATATCGAGTCATATTAATATGCTGTCGCCGCAAAGGACTGTGAATGAGTTATTACAGTTGATATGACCACCGAACTTCCATGAAAGAGTGCAGCATTGACAAGTTTCATCATGTGCGGTCCACATCACAGGATGATTGGGCGCATGTGCTTTACTTCTCTTTCATCTTGTCTTTATAGTTTTTTCTCACACCCTACAGTGCACAGGGTAGCAAATGAAATGTTTCTTTAACTCTGGTTCTGTCTACCTGTACAATTATTCACCTCTATCCGCATTTCCAAAAGAAAGTTTACTCATTAAAAAATGAGCGCTTGACGGGATTTTGCTAAAGAGAACGATGTTAGTAATGAGTAGAGACCGGATTATAGGCAAATGCCTATTTTTTTCCTTGCGTTCCTATCCCGCCACTTTGATATATGAGCATGAATTAGGGGTAAAGGAGGGCTTTTATAGTGTTTTTATAGTGCCTATAAATGCCTATTTTTGGGGTTTGTGCCTAAATGTCTATAAGTGCCCATAAATGCCTATGTTCAAAATTGGTGCCTATTCGAAAGCTATTTAGCCTCAAATTTTGCTTTCGAGTACAGTTTGAGACCGTAATTCATGTTACCGGGCAAAATTGACGTTTCGGAACTTTATGGGGTGCAACAACCTATAGTTCCCTAGTTCAACAAACATCCGGGAAGCAACCGGTAGCAGCAGTGAAATGGGACGCGCCGGCCACCTTACCCCCACCGCACTGACATGGCGCGAGCGGTTGAAGCCGGGGAGAGGAAAGGACGCTATTTCTGCAACCCTAAATGGGAGCACGTCCCAGACGGGAAGGCGGGAAGAGGAGAGGGGAAGAAGAGGAGAGTGGCGTCTATGGCCGAGGACGTGGTGGGCGGCTTTTACTGCCGGTTTTCCAGTCCAGTGTTCCCATGGAATTGAAGCACCTCCTTGAAGACTTGGGCGTGGTGGGGGGCAGAAAACAGGAGGTGCCGGCGCGCAGCAGCAGGAATATGGAGAGTGAATGCGAAACCATGGAGTGCCGTCAGGGTAAAATAGAAAGTAGGTAAAAAAAATCAGATGTGCACATGGCTTTTGTTTCGTTTGTAATTTACTCTTAAAGGGCGCTTCACCAGGTCACATGAGAAATTTTAGTCAGATACTGGAAGTGTTCGCGTGCCCAATGAAGAGCTTTGTATGACAAGAACTTTTTAATTGGTTCATTACGAGCCGCGAAAGCATGATGCCGGTAGATGAGCTTGAAACCTTTGCCACTCGCAAGCCAAATTCCTTCCCCTGCTCTCTTCGGTATCAGAGAGACTCGGAGCCGGAAGATCACACGACGTTGACGCATCAACATGCCATGCGCACGCAAGATTACACTATGTGCACATGACATGCCCTAGCCAGGTCGTGCGCACAAGCGGTGTTGTATCGTTTCGGCGTTCGCTCTATAGTGTACTGCCTGTTTCTGTGGGATGAATCCGTCTATGCGTTTGGAGAGGCTGGTATGGATCCTGTATCCTTACCACGACACAGCGCGTCGCACAGCTGGAACTGCTGTAAGGAACGATGTACCAAAAACATGCTAAGCGTTGTCAGGGCTGGCGCCGGCACGACGCGGGAACGGCGAGACACGAACACAAAAGAAATATAGGCAGCTAAGTCTCGCATCGCTCTCGATTCGAAGAAAAAACTAAAGAAAAGTGCGCACACATTCCGTTTGTATGTTTTGATATTTCTATTAACTTTCATTCTTCTATTCAAGCAACAGTTGCACAAATTACACATGTAGCCTCGAATAATTCTCGCAGTTTCATGTACTACTGTGACATACTCAGGACCATTCCTTGTTGAACTTCACCTCCCCCACATTGGTGCGCGCGCCTGTGAGATAAAGGGCACGAGGCATTCAGTCTGACATTTCACCTCCTTCCGGGGAGCGTAGCGTTGCAAATCTTGGCAGACGTGATCGTTAGCGCAATGCATGCATTACACTTCTAGCTCGAAACGCTCAAACCTGGTAAGGGGCCCTTTATGGTGTTCACACAAAGAGGAGAAATTGACTCTGCGCTATTAGACCCGGCGAATACAAGGCTGACAGACCCTTCTGGCCTTTTAGCGGTCTGGCTATTGAATCCTGTGCTGCCCTTTCCAGCCATGCCGAAAAGAAGCAGACCCAGGAGCGTGTTTATTCGATGGTGGACACTTAACTTACCATTCTGTACAATAAAAGGAGAGACCGTGTTCTGGAAACCGCGCCCGAAAAGGGACCATTGCATGGCTATGTTAAATCATTAACGCCTTTGTACAATTATAAAATATAACATTTGTTTGCTTTCCTGTCGTAGACCAGGCCGCGCAAGTCCTTATTCGAAAATTTCAGTTTTTGTAAAAAATTTATTGTGCCTATATTTACGATTTTGGGGGCCTAAAACTGTGTTTTTCCTGCCTATTTTTGGCGCCTAAAACACGATTTTTTAGTGCCTAAAAATCCGGCCTCTAGTAATGAGTGAAGGTTAAAACTAATAAACTGTTCTGTTTCTATGAATTAAGGCTTATCATTCTCGTAGTCATCTGAAGCATTCATCCGCATCCCATCTCTCTCTCTCTCTCATAGTAACAATAATACCTGGGGCTTTACGCCCCAAAACCACAATAATATTATGAAAGACGCCGCAGTGCAGGGCTCCGCAAACTTTTATGATCTGGTGTACTTTAACGTGAACTAACATCGCACAGTACACGGGCTTCAAGCATTTTCGCTTCCGTCGAAATGTGACCGCCGCGGCCGAGATAGAACGTGCAATCTTCGAGTCAACAGCGGAGCACCGTAACCACTATATACTCCACCGCGGCGGAGCCTTGATAGGGCATGGAACACAGGTGGCTCGTGCTTATGTGGTAAGCACCTTCCGCGCTCTGCCATCACCATCACCATCAGCGTCGCATTGGGATGATTGTGAAGAGATGTTTAGTGCAGTGTTAGGGCTACCAGTGAACGCCCACCCTTAACGGCTGTCGATCTGGACTGGTCATTTCGAAGCAGCAGCAAACAGCTGCTCCCTCTGTGTTGTAGCCATAAAATGTTCCAAGCAATGGAAACATTTGATGCGCGAGGTGCCAGCGTGTTAGCTGACGACGGCGCTGCACTCGTAAACTGGTGCCACGGGCGATTCACGAAGTGGAACATTGGAGTATATGTTCCTGTGCTGCTGAAGGCCATGTCGAACGCATGTATAGAACCCAAGTTCAACATATGACGAACGATGTTTCGAATGATGCGCAGCAAGAAGGATCAGACGACGCGCACTGACGTATCAGCTCGCCAAGTAAGCCATTCGAAATAGGATAGATGCCCCAGAAAAGAAAAATGCAGTCGATCAAGTTCGTTTCATTGTATTTATTAAGTCGAATGCTAGGATTAGTTTTTTTTGTTCGAGAAGACATTGTGTAGTAAGAATGAATATTTTCTTGTCCCTACTTAATACGCTTGGATTACTTTAGCAATTCCGAAAAAAAAGTGTGCTTTTTTCTTTAAAAACAAAGAAATCACACTTGGATTGTTTGCAAGCGGTTTCCGGTTTTTGAAGAACACAGGAATTACACTTTCGAATGAAAGCACAGCTTTAAGGTTAATATCGTTCCAGAAACACGATATGATTTTGAGGCTCACCATAGTGGAGGGCTGCAAAAAATTTCGACAATTTGGTGTTCTTTAACGTGCACTGACATCGCACAGCACACCGTACTCTACCCTTTCACCTCCACCAAAATGCGACCGCCGCGGCGGGAATAGAACCCGCGACCTTCGGGTCAGCAGTCGAGCACCGTAACCTGAATACTGCCGCTGCTGACAGCTTTAAGGTTGCTCAGATATATCTTCCGTACACTGTAGAGAAACTAACTAAACATCAATTTTTCAAAAAGAAAATGCGGGCTTCCTTTTGTATAATTCACGTGTGCCAAATTATTAAATGAGCAATTTTTTGCCATATGCTAAACAAGCGCCACATCAGTAATGATTGCTTTAACAAGGTGTAGGATTTCGATTCTAATATTCTTTCTTTAAATATGAAAGCTCCGAGTACGATTGTTCTGCCTCATTGCCACGAAGCTCTTCTATCACTCGGAGAAAATTTGTAATTTTTTTATTTTCACTATTTTTATCATTTGGTTGCTTACTCAGGGTCTGCTGCATTTGCATGTGGTGAATCCTTTTTTCCATATGATTTGCTGGAGACTTCAAACACAAGGGAAAACCGAACGATATCGGTTTTTAAATTAAAGTTGAACACTTTCCAAGACACTGTGGGGAATCTATAAGTATTAGAGCAAACACATATCAAGCAGGACGAGACATCCCACGCTGTGAAAACGAAGAGCTCTAATGTATTCTGACGACTATTGTATGCGCGTTTGTTTAAGCCTCGCTCGAAAAGGTTTTCGTTCTGGCACCGTACGTGAGCCAACGCTAAGACCGCACCCTTCTATTTACGCATAATCGAGCTATTGTTCGGTATATACTCCCGGTAGCGTTATTTGCATAACCGAGATGTCTGTAGTGTTTTCATATAAGGGGGGCAGAGCGGCAGTGTGACGAAAAAAACTCACTGTAAAAAAAAAAACGAAAAAAGAAAGGAAAGTGACGTCTGAAATTTATGAAGATCTATTCAACTGTTCCTGTTGCATTCTCGCTGTTTCTGTTGATTATATAAATCGTAAAGAACCATAGGCGTTTGCGCGCTCGAGGACTGGAATTGTTTGAGGTTCAGCGGCGGTGCTTAGAGTGTGCAGAGATATAAATTCGGAAAAATGTTCTGTGGCCTATGCCCGCACGACCAAAACTCACAGGCTCCCTCATCCAACCGCCTTAGTCGACTCGAAGGCGCAAGCCACCTTCTTTTTCTTCGTACTCTATGCATTGAACCTCCCGCGCCCCCCTTCCGAAAGATTTCCGCAACTAAGGTGGTTTTGCAATGGCTCCATGATTGGAGGCATGGAGGAAAGAAAAAATTTAGGAGGGAGCGCGCCTAGCTTCCACAAGCCAACCTCCTCTGAAGCCGCTCGGTCCTCGTTTCTCCTTTCCCTTTCGGTGTTCATGCGCGTTGCCTGCTGGGAAGTGAGCCTTGTTTGGTTCTCGGTAGGTTCTAGTTGACATCTGCCTAGAAGCACGTTGACAAGCGTCGGCTGTCGCGATCACTCGGCCGTCTGCCGCGGTGTGCTCGGTAAAACTCGCCGCTTGCCTATCACGTGGTGGTGCTCATTTCCCAGCATGCCACTGATGGCTGGGCTTCAAAAATGTCACGTGACGCTCCCTCCTAGTTTATTTATACCTCCATGATTGGAGGCATTATAAGGCTTCTGCGTCTCGCGTGTATTCAGCAGTGCTTCCGAGATAGGCCCAGCTTTGACTAAGCAATGACGTCATTGATAACATCACCTATGTGACGTCAAGATTACGTCACAATTTTCGGCAATCTGCGACGTCGCACGGGAGCGTCATTCCGGGATGATAATTTTTTCGCATCACTCATACGGACGCGGGACGCCTGGTCCATTTTCAATCAATCAATCAATCAATCAATCAATCAATCAATCAATCAATCAATCAATCAATCAATCAATCAATCAATCAATCAATCAACTTTTATTTCTCATTGAGAAATATGGGGGTAACGGAAAAAAAGCCGCAGTGCTGCGGCTTGACAAAGCTCCGGCCCCCTACAGAGTCCACAGCGAAATGAGCCAAGTGCATCGAGTTTGTTAAGGCCCCTAAGGCTTTAGCTTTCATAGAAAGCGTACGCCAAGCCACCGATCATTGAGGGGTGCGATGTTTGGATTTCGGAAAAGGTAGAACGACGAAGGCTTCAGTGAAAATCAATGACATCAGTTGCATCTGCCGTTTGCCTGCACGTGACGTAGAAGCATGCCACGCAACTTCTCAGTGCGATTTACTAATTGAAACAAGCATCTCTTTCTTGTATGACAAGAGAATATTGGAGGACGATGTAAAAGAAGTTTCAAGTTAAAGCTCATATTGTTTGACATGTCGTGAACATCTTAACTGCGTTGTAAAGCGTGCACAAGCATACTTCTCTGAAATTATGACTTTCAGTTTATAGTTAGTGCAGTATACAAAGGCTTACTTTAGAGTTTATCTTGGTGGTTATTGCAATTTTCTAGGAGCTCCCTCCGCTGAGCAACATAAACGCCTCAGTAAAAGTGGGTGGCGCGTTATTTTTTAATATTTTCTCTTAATAGCTTTCACCACTAGGAACCTTGAAACGTGAACTGAACTGGCACTGTGATCTCACGCTACCTTGAAGTAACGGTAACTTATCTAGGTTAACGTTGTAGCGTAAATGTATACGTGTTCGCTATTTCAATTTAGACAGCGGCAAATGGTCAACGATATTATCATCGTTAAAGGGCATGAAGAAAGGTGAGTCGAATATTGTATTAATAAAAAAAAATCCCCCCCCGTGGCATTTTTCGCGCCTTCAACTTGGTCTTCCTAATTCAATAAATCAAATTACCCAGAGGCTTTCATAGCTAATAAGCACGCTACGCTTCGCGCAGGCTTGTGCCCGCGTTCCCACGATCCCATGCCCTCCGCAAGCGATGCCTCCCGTTACCATAGAAATGGGCGCCATCTTTTTCACGCGCTTTTACCGTCGTCTGCAAGCTGGCATCCGCAAAAGGCGCCCACTCGGTTCGAAGTTAAAACCGTGCAGCATGACGAACGCATGCATCCTCCCTAGCGATGCCACAACTGCGCAGCTCAAAGTAGTGTCTATAGTTATGAAAAACACCTACGCTGAGTATACGATCTACCGTTCAGAGCAGTCTGCACACGACATATTGACCCCGTCGCAAGGGTTTCAAAGCGTCGTCTCCTGCCATGTTCCCAAGGACGCGATGTAGCTACGAATGCATGGTATTGACTAATGTAGCCTGTCGGTCAAAAGAAACCAATGTTCATGATAGCATTTCTTACTATTTGTAATAACACTTATCACCTCCATACCGCCGCCTTTATCGATGAGAGACAGTGTCGTGGTGCACTTTTTTCTTCAATTACCAAATCAAAACCGCTTCCCCCCTCCCCCCCCCCCCCCCTCTCTCGTTCATCGAACGCCATATGTCTTAGCGCAATAATGCGTTACCTGCGTAACGAACAAGTCGAAGTAAACTACAACAAGGCGCGTTTTTAGGTTTTCTTAGGAAATTGACGTAAGCGCGAATTAGGCTATTGAACCTCGTTTCATGCTATGGCATGTACACAAGTGCCTGATAAAGCGCAAGAACTTATTGTACATAACAGTAGTACTACTGTACTATATGGTCATATAGTGCTATTGTATGATCATAAAGCACACCGTAATGGCGGAAGGCGGATTATGTTTACCCACCTTCGGTCCTTTAAAGTGCACCTAAATATAAGCCCATTGTTGTTCTCACACTTCGCCCCCCCCCCCCCCCTCCCCCATTCAGCTACTAAAATATTAGAGGAGAGGCCCAGCTCTAGCTTTGCTTTGGACGTGTTAGGACTTCGACTGAACGTAGGGTGAACCTATTAGTGGGCTAAACAGTGCGAATGTAGAGGCAAGCTCTAGTCTTCTTAATGCTGCGCACTTTTGTAGCGATGCGTTGTCTACTGAAGGGGCCATTCGATTGAGCTAATGCTATGGGAATTACTGAGGAACGCGACACCTTTGCGAACCACTCAAAATTGAGGCAATTAAGAGTGTCCTTCCGTATATTGAAGCTGCGTGCCGCTTTTAATTTACGCCCACAGGCGTGTCATCCACAATTCTAGTTAATTAGGTGTTAGCATCCTCGTCAACCCTTTAGTTTTAAGCCGCACAACTACGTCGGCCACTGCTGGTGCAAAAAACTGTGTGCGGTAGGTAACCTTATCAACTCGCACTTTAGAATCCTTTAGAGAATACGGAACTATGGAAGAAAAGGGAACTCACGTCCCATCAAGTTTTCGCCTTTCGCAGAATAATATTATTAATTAGGCCTCAGTCGAGAAGGAACAAAGTTTTCGCAGACTTCTGGACGTCATGTATAATTAACGCATGGCTCTCGAAACACTTAAGTGAACTCAGAGGCAATAAAAATGTTCCCGATAAAACGCCGAAAGCATGTCGCAGCTGCGCTGTGCAAGAATAGTAAGGAAAATAAAAATAAAAATAAAACGTGATTCTATCAGGGTTACAGTAACCTTTACGGAAAGTGAAATGACAGGAGTAAATTTCCGTCCGAACTTGGGAGCGTTCGGGCAGGTTCTTTGTGGGCGAAGCAAGGCCGGGCCCAAGCTTCGCGACGGAGATCGTCGCCGTCTTTGAAAAATGACTACGGAGGAAGACGCCTTCACCGCTGACCGGACAGGCGGGTCCGTGGAAAGAAGTGGAGGGATGAGTGCATGCAGCCTTCTTGCCCGCTCCAGCTCAGGAATATCGACGTGAAGAGGAGGGGGGAGGTGGGGTCACACAGAGCGCGGCCATAACAACAGGAAATATGTAAGTTATGTTTGGAGAGTGGAGAAACATTTGCCATAGGCTTATCAACCAGGGGGGGGGGGTGCAAGGGGGGAGCCAGCCTCCCCACTGAGAAATGTTAGGTGGGCGGAGCCGCCCCCCTTTCGACAATGGTAACTGTCGCGTGGGCACAGGGAAACCAAGAACTGAGATGAATTTTTCCTTCAACACATCAGCCACGTAATTATATAATAAAATTTGTCCAACGCTTCAGTTGTGAAGATTGTCCTCCACGACCACGCACTGTAGGGTCTCTGCGGTGCAGGCCACTTATGGAATGCTTTCGCGCCTTGCTCTCCAGCATTGCAGAGGAGGCTGAGCAGGGGCTCTATAATGAGTACTCTGTTATGCTTTTATTCTGCTCTGCCTAGCCTGAAACTTAAATCATAGATGACGTAAATACAGGGTAGGAGCTAGTAAACGTTTTATGGACCCATCGAACCTTTCCTTGTTTAAGCAAATTCATTTTCTTTAATCGAAAAGGAACAGCGTCAGCGCTGCTCTATATCCAAGCGGCTGTGAGTCGATGAGTGTGCAGCAGTGTTAGGCCAAACTGGGAGAGCTAAAAAAGATATCCGCTTTAGTCTCTGATTAACCTGCTTCGCCTCGCTTATCGTGTTGCATTTCTTATCAGCTTGCAGTGATAGCGGTGACTTACAACAAGGCGAAAGATAAGGCAGTGAACTTAAGCCCGTAGGAAAGCCCAGCTTTCGAGCCTGCCTCGCAACTTGATACGCAGGATTAGGCAGATGTTCAAGATCCACGGTTTTCTGGTCTAAGAAAACTGAATCGACTGCTGGGCTAGTTGGGCTTGATTCATATTTAATAGTCTTGTACGGCGCCAAATACAACCCGGAGAGAAGTGAAGCACACGCGCGCAGCCGCTGTTTATTTATCTCACTCCCTTTCTATCAAAAAGAGTATACGCGAAAAAACAGCTCAACATCGTCACACTACGCTATTGAAAATATTTGTTATGCTCGACCTCGGCCAGCTGCTATGAGTAGCTGCTACCAATGTGATCGGCGGGCAGCCTTCTTGAATAACATTCTGAAGGAGACACCGCGCGTCTATTCCAAAAAGTTGAGGTATCGTTCAGCACAGTAATGGGCTCTTTCTGCCCCGCACGAAAAGAAAAAAGTTACTGCAGATCCACGAAGTGAATGCTTGATGATGGAGCGAAGCTCCTTCGAAGCCAGTCTACGTCATTTTATTTTACTAAGTGTAGCGCCATTGATCGATGCGCTAGCGCTGCATGGTCTAAGTACGAGCGGCTTGCGAGCAAGGCAGCGCGCTCAACACGGTTTGTATGCGCGCTCTATATAGGTACGAGCACCGCGGCGCCGGCGCAACACCGGAGCGCGGTCGGTATGTCTTATGTTCTTTAACGTGCACTCACATCGCACAGTACATGGGCCTCTACCATTTCGCTTCCATCGAAATGAGGCCGCCGCGGCCGGGATCGAATCCGCGACCTTGGGGTCAGCAGTCGAGCACCATAACCACTGCTCCACCGCGGCAGACTCATGTCATGACCATCGAATCGTGTTCGTGTTACACTGGTACCCTGACATGCCAATTTTGGTGTATTACAACTTTACAAGTTAGGGAGACGACCAGTGGCGGATAGATAGATAGATAGATAGATAGATAGATAGATAGATAGATAGATAGATAGATAGATAGATAGATAGATAGATAGATAGATAGATAGATAGATAGATAGATAGATAGATAGATAGATAGATAGATAGATAGATAGATAGAAGCGGCCCAAGTGCCTTATCTTAGCTAAGAAATTATTTGCATTTAAAACTTCAAAGGAATATTCTAATTCACACTGAAATAAATGACATTGTGGATGCGAAACATGAATGAACCAATTCCAAGTCGAACACTTCTACTGCAAGAAGTCTCACTAGCAGTCTCCTCAGCGTTGACTGTTACGTGTGGAACGAAATGTAGTATGCGTATGTGCAGCTAAGAACACGGCAGTTTCGCGGCGGATTAGTTTCGCGCAGCGTGCGCGCTTTGATCGTAAAGTAAGGCACCTTGATGCACGCTTTCTCTGCTTTAAGGTGAAAACATCTGCGGCATCTACTACTGCACGGCTGCCATATTTGGGCTCACGTGCGGCCTCTAAGAGCTCTTCGACGGCGCCGCTGAGATAGGGATGGTGGATTATATTTTCTAATTGATAAACGATGAATTGTTTTCCACCTTAACCATTAATCGGCGAAGCCTAATCGATGCCAGTTTTTCCTCAATTTTAGTACGTTTTGTCGAAAGAACGAACAAACTTCAACTTCAGCCGACTATTCGATATGTTTGGCGGGCGTATTCAAACATACTATTTAATTTCTTGGGCTTTCAGTGCCCAAAACCACATTGTGTTTATGAGGCACGCCTTAGTGGAGGGCTCCAAAAATTTCGACCACCTGGACACCTAAATTTAAGCGCACGGGCTTCTAGCGCTTTCGCCTAAACAGAAATGTGACCGCCGCGGCCGGGATCGAACACGAGCCGTTCGAGTCAGCAGCAGCCGAGCACCATTACCACTGTCCCACCATGGTGGCTGATATTTCAAGAAGGCTGAAACAGTTTAGACTCATGTACAGTTCATACAGATCCACCTTCCAGACAAGCAAATAGAGTCGAGGCTCTGTTTATTTGTATATAAGGTGGAACAAAGATGAAAGAAGCAGGTGGATAACACTTTGAGCAATCATTTGTGAAATATTCGGCACCATTGTTCAAGCTATATAGGACGTATGATGTGTAGCAGACGAATACAGAAATTCAGGGTATGATAGCATCCTTAAGTACTTCAAAAACCGTCGTACAAGGAGTGTTGCTAGAGTGCAGTAGAAATGTGAACGCCGCTATGAAACGGCACTTTTTGAGCGCCCAGAAGGCCTGTGTTCAAGCCCAGCCGTTCCAAGGAAATTTACTTTATTTTGATGCATTCATTGCCCTAAAGGGTCGATCATCTCTCGTGACAGAGGGACGGACGCACGGACTGTTTTCTTGTTTAGTCGGCAGAGAAATGGTAACCCATTTTAAGGGTAAAAAGCCGGCATGGGGGACTGTGCACACGAGGAAATTTCGTACTGCGCGAGAATTTACACCCAAAATCGCGTTTCGGTGAAACCTTCATTCATTCATGCGGCTCCTCTGCAGGCTTAAAGTCCCAAGGGAAAATTCTAGAGACTTTAGTGGGGCTATTTGAGGCGTTGATGAACGCTAGTGGGAGGCAGTGAAAGGCGCCTTGCCGGTGCCATCTGAGAACAACATGCTATGAAAAGCAGCAAATTACACCAAAGCTTTATGCTTACGCATCACTCAGATAACAACGCTAAGGCGGTTGAATAAACGTCCTTTGACAACTCCCAAAGGATATTCTGCGTGGATTTTTCATTGATTCATTCATCGCTATTGCTATCAGAGCTTCTTTGAGCAGATCCTGCCATTTTTTTCGGAGCGGATGAAATGGCAACATTCCAAGCGTTTTCTTTACCTTGCATCCGCTTGCCTAAAGGATAGCAAGGAGAATTAATTAATTAAAAAGATACATTTCATTGCGCAAAATACAAGTGAAGCTATTTCGGATAGGCAGCCGAACTCTGAAATATAACCAGATTTAGCACGGAGGCCTGCTAGGGTGATTTAAGCTAGATGTTGCTTTGACCTTGCGCTTCAGCTAGATGTCAATTTTCACTCTTGCACGTGAGAAAGGGACAGCTGGACTTTCTACTTGTTAATTCGATCCGGTTTATTGTTTCTTTAAGTTTTGTACATTCGGATACACAGACAGAAATTGAAGTTTTAGTGTTCATTTGTGAAATGCATATACTGTTTTTACCTTGTTTTCTTTGTTTTGTTTGTTGATGTGCAAGTTACATGTACAATAAAACTGCCATTTGTGCCTATCCTGCATTCCAAAGGCACCCTTTGCTGAGCTGTGCATGGAATAGTCAATAGTTATTTTGAAGGAACATTTTCGAAGTACAGGCAGCACCACGCGCGTTCAACACATGCTCGAGCGCTCATGTTGTAGTTCCCGACTGACAGTATATGTGCTTATAAACCCCATAATGTGTATAATGTGTATATTGCGTCCATATTTGTGTTTAGCTGTGCGTTAGCGACGACGAAGCAGACAACTGGATCCGCTCGAGAGCCACAGCATGGAACAGTGAAAAAAAAAGAAGACGTTCCTGGCGGCCCATTCATTGAGTGTCTCTCCGAGTTACGACACGGCATTCTTATTTCCTCAATAAAGCCCCTGTGTTTTATAATCCGAGGCAAAATATTCCCCTCGAAAAATATTTGTGTTTTTTTCTCTGGTGTGCCCCATTTAGAGCTCCGCTTTGTATGTATATGTGTAACGTCGTTTTTCACAGTGAGATCCAGACCGGCGTCCAAAATCCCGGTGCGACCGCACGGATTGCACCATGCCAATCTGCAAATGAAACACGGGAACGCTCCTCGTAAGATCACCATGGTTGTTACTTACGCATACGTCCGGTAAAATAGTTTAATAAACTATTTCTGCGGTGTTGGGGACATTTTGCGGGAGATTTACGGCCATGCCCGAACAATCGGACAGTTCCCTGGTGTGCGCGTCTCAAACAATCGTGCATGACGCTCTAAGGCCTAGCTTCTTTGCGATGACCTTCCCCTTCCTTTTTCGTTCATCGTCCCTCTTTCATAGAATGTTCGATGCGCGAGGACATAGCTTGCATCGACGTGGCAAGCACGTGTAAATAAAGTAAAACGACAGCAGCACGCGTCTACGCGGTAAAAAAAAAAGAAAAAGAAAAAAAGAGCGCGACGCCAACACCACTTGTGATCTAAACATGCAAGCACACGAAGGAGCATCAGGGCCCCCGACGAGACTCAGGCGCACAATTTCGGAGGCTACGACGAAGGTTTAGTCTGACCCCAGTCTAAGAAAAGTATTTTTCTGCTCTCTCTCTCTCTCTCTCTCTCTCTCTCTATATATATATATATATATATATATATATATATATATATATATATATATATATATATATATATATATATATATATATATATACATAGAGAGAGAGGTAGCGGAAGAAAAAGCAAGACCAATAGAAAAATGTTGCAGTGGCTTAGCTCGGCTATGCCAGGAAATACGTAGCGTTAGCAAAGGTTCAGCTGATTATTCTTAGCTTACCTGATTGTCTAGATTGTTTAGGATTAGCTTGATTATCATGCTTACTGCTGCTCCAATGACACACAAACACGGTATATGTATTATGTGGCACATGTATATTTTTGCTCAACGTCAGGTTGCTTCTGTATTGCCACAAAGACGGCTTGGTGATCAGTGAAGTAATACGCTGCCGTCTCTATGGCCCCAACACAGTATTTTGTTCATTCTTCCTACCCTCAACCGCTAATTGCCAGGCAACTACTTCGGGATCCGATGAGTCACACTTCTCCGCTCTTCTGCGCCGTTGAGCAGCATTTGCGCTCTCCTTCTCCATGGCTATACCACACTGGCAAACGCCAGTCAGAAGCGCAGCGGCTCCAGCGCAGTGTCAGACGGCGACTGCACAGCGAAGGCGAATAGCTGCGCGCGCGCGCCGGTGCCAGTGCGTCTACCACGGCTACGACGTCACTCCTCTGGAATGCGCAGACCGGTGGCGGTGAGTTGCGCGCGGCGGCGGCGGAGTGCGCGGGAGATGCTGGCTCCGGTGCGCCAGCTGTGTGACATCACTGATCCTCGCGCATGCGCAGCACGGCTCTTGATGTGCCGCGCGAAACGGGTTTGGCTAGGCCAGTGTAGCTAACGCTACAAAAGCAATAAAAAGAACGGATACGGCATAGGGAGGAAGTTTGGCAACTCTGTGCTGGAAAAGGCAACCTGCGCAAAGTTGCGCAAAGCACTACCCACACCGTTGTACGGCGGGTTGCCGGAACGCCTTTGTATGGTAATGGGAAGCCAATGGTTGTATACAAAATGGTTGTCGCCGCACTAATGACTGCTGGTAGGAGGCACAGACAATGTTGGCGTGTGCACTTAAAAGGTTCGGTGGCCTTCACTCAAACCACGGCCTTAAGTTGGAACCACACGAATGAGCAGTAGCTTAGAGTTCTAACTGGTATTGTATTATATCCATGTCGAGGGGACGTACACGACGTACCAACAAAACATATTTCTTCAATTATTCAGATAAAGCTGGAGGTAAGTCTTGCCGAATCCACATTTTATTAGTGTATCTGTTCCGCGCTCCTTGAGCGAAGGCCTTAGATGCCTTACACAACGCAGAAAGTGTCCGTCGACGTCAACATAAGGGACGCAAAAAATCATCATCGCGTGATGACGTCATTGTGACCATTCAGGTCATCCTAATTTGCGACGTCATTCTGGTGACATCACGACGTCACATAACGTGAGTCACATGATGATGTAATAATATGACATCGGCGCTTGATCATAGGTGGGTCACTCCCTGACGAACTGCGAGACCCCGTGAGGTGTTGAAATATACGAATGCCTCCTATCCCGGAGGGTGGTAAAAAAATCCACGCGTCTCCACGAAAGCGCGGAGAGTCATGGCGTTCTGTCCCTTACGTGGGCGCGGCGAGCGGTTACAACGGCCCCCCGTTAGGTGGTCCTGTCAGTAACTCCTCAAGATCAATTAAAGTTCATTGTCTGTCTGGCTCTCTGTCTGTCCACGAAGTGAATCATGACGAGTGGGTGAAGCTAGGTCCTAAGGTCCATAATATCTACGTTGAAGTCGCCAACTAGTATAAAGGGTTTGTTTTTGTAGGTGTTTTATGTTGTCGTCTCACAGTTATGATTGATATTAGTCTATTGTTAAACCTTTTTTTGTGTCTCACATTTGTACCCGAGCGCTGGCCCGGATAATGTAAACTGAGTGACATAAAGTGACATAAGGTGATATAAAGAGTCGACGACAAAGCTAGGTCCTAAGGTCCATAATATCTACGTTGAAGTCGCCGACTAGTATAAAGGGTTTGTGCTTGTAGGTGTTTTATACTGCTCTGTCACAATTATGATTGACATTTGTCTATTCTTAAATTTCTTCTTGTGTCTCACATATCGTACGTCACCTGAGCGTTCCCGAGCGTTGCCCAATACAATCTAGCCGTGACAACGTACACCGGACAAGGCTCTCCTTTAAGGTGCTTCGCCCATATAAAGCCAACTTCAGTGCAGATATATACAGGGGCAATACAATCGACTGAGAAGAGAAAGATGGCTCGCGCCTTGAGTCGTCTTTGGCAAATACGTAATGAACCATGGGATTTATTTTTATTTTCCATTGTGTTCATTTATAGGAACAAAGACGACAGTGAACCCGAGCAGGGTATCCCGGTCGACTAATATCGCCATTTTATTGTCTCCTTCCGGGACGCCTCAGTCACGCTGCCGCTGCATTACGAGCCCCGCACGCGGCTTTCGTTCGCAGCTGTCACCTTCGGCGCTTTATTACACGCGCCTCCGACCAAACTGTAATTTCGCCTAGACGAATATCGGGAATTTATCTCCAAACATAAGGGTCCAACTTTACCATAAAAGCTTCCCTTCTACCATTGCTCCTTCTATAAGCAATTACTCGGCGAGCGCTTAACGACGTCACCAACCGGCGTCAAAGCAAACGCGGCCGAATAACGATCTATCATTTCTCAATTACGACCACGGCGGCTCAATGAACATTGGGTGGCCGGGGCGTAGCGTTCCAACTTGGTTAACTGCCACGCAAAAAGCTTGGGAACGACGGTCGTTTTCTGGTTTTGACGTTACTGTGAGTCGCTCGGTATACCGCCTCGGTCGCGTGATGCATCGCTAACACGAAATTCAGCGATTTATGACGAGCATAAAAGCACGCGAGTTTTGCGGGAGGAGAGCCGGGGTCTGGATACCGTTGCTCGGCGAAAAGCAGAGAGACGCCAACACGTAAGATGTCCATGGCCGTGTACTCTGTCCCGGTAACGAAAGAGGCATTACAAAGAGGTCACGTAAAATGCACGCCGCGAAATGGGTCGTATAACGAAGTCGCAAGTGTTCTTGTCACTGGTAGCTTCCAGACAAAATGAAGAGCTTTCAATATCGTTGCTTTTTTTCCCACTTAGAGCTTCGGTATAAGCTTTAGAGCTGGGTTCTCAAACGCATGGCTCGCGGGCCTTTTGCTAGCAGCGCGTGGCTTTTCACGGAATAAAATTTTGCGACCTTGAAAAATAGTACCCGCTTTATTTTCTTGTCTATTGAATTATTAGCGCTTTGTTTGGGTAAGCCAGACACGGGATTGGTCACAAGCATTTCTTTTCTCTCGTGAGGCACCCCATGCGGGGACAGTGAGCTTAAACATCACCGTGGAACCAGAACTTTACATTTCAGATACTGCATCCATATCTTAGTGAATTTGGAAATCAGTATCAATCTGTTTTTAGAAACCAGACGTGGAATCCCCATCAAAATCACCCTTATATTAGAAATAAGGGTGACACAGCCCAATTACGGTTCGTTTCGGAGAACTCATAGAGAAAGAAGCCGGACATGCGTCATTCACTCAAAGGTCGAAGCGGTCGCACACAGGGGAGCACCTGATAAGCGCAGTCATTTCTAATCCCCTTGCAGTGATTATTCTGAAATAGCAAAACACCCTACGGGGGGCATGATATTACCGGCTGCACGCAACAGGGCACGCTCCCTTTTCTAAACACACGCCACTGTTTGCTGGGCTGTTAGTCATCCCCCCACAAAGATGCCTCATGCCACGTTGGTGGCCGTACCCCTTTATGACGTGCTCCGCGCATATTATGCACATATTATGGTTGCACCAGCACCCTCGAATCGAATAGGGGGAGAGTGGTGATGTTACGATGAAATGTTTGCGAGGAACTCCTGAAAGAGAGCAATAAATAAGTAGCACGGCGTAAAGGGTTCGCGATGATCAAAATAATCGATTATGAGGTCATCTCTCTAGAAGAGCACATTGAGGCAGAATAGAGGACGACAGTGAAGCCTGGTTCTGGACACGAACCCGCCGCGGTGCTCTAATGGTTGTGGCGCTCGACCGCTGACGCGAAGGTCGCGAGGTCGTGTCCCGGCTGCACTTTGATGGAGGTGAAACGCTCGAGGCCGTGTACTTAGATGTAAGCACACGTTAAGGAACGCCAGAAAGCAAAAATTTCCGGAGCCCTCCACTACGGCATGCCTCATAATCAGTGACAGTACACCGCTCTCCCTAATCCGAAACGTCCCCTCTGTCACGTGGTTTTGTGACGTCAAACACCAACAATTATTATTATTATTATTATTATTATTATTATTATTATTATTATTATTATTATTATTATTATTATTATTATTATTATAGTTGTTGTTGTTGTTGCTGTAGTTGTTCTCGACACAAAGTTTGCCTGTCCGTCAAAAAGCCCGTTGCGTTTGCCCATGGGAATCCTGAATACTCTAGCAGAGGATCTGTTCACTCTTTAAGGCTAGTGAAGGCTTCAAGGCTCCGTGAACTGTCGAGAAATAGGCTAAATACGTGGTTGTGGCCTAACGCAGAGGTGGTAAAAAAGATGTTCACGAATTCTATTACTTGTGAATACGAGTAGCCGGCACTATATAAAAGCGCTAACAGCTCATAAACAACATGTAATTTAAAAAAAAACGAGAAAAAAAGACCAATACTATACGTATGTCCTGTGGCCTACGCCAAAGCAAATGGACTTACAATCAGACCCAACGGACTCAACTAAATTTGCAATAACGAAACATATCACACATTTTAACGCCCTGAAGCATGTCCGATTTCAAGACCCGCGAGCCCTGAAAACTGTTTTCTGAAAGCACACGCCTCGTATATTGCTGTTTACTGCCTTCCGCCCCCCTCCCTTCCCCCCCTTCCAAAGAAAAAAAAAAAGAAAAGAAAGCGTGCTGGGCAGTATCATAAATCTCTAAATCCTACTAAGGTGCAGTGGGCTGAGGTGACCCCGCTCACTGCGTCGTACGATTCCTCCGGCAAACTCAAATTGGGGAATTGATAGTCCAGTTTGGGCCGTCAATCTCTATCGGCACTCCTACTACGTTGTCCGAATGGCGCGTAAAGTGTTGACCCATGGGCACAGGCGTGCGCAAGATGGGAGGAGGTGGCACAAAATCTGCCCCATACTTTGACTTAGTAAAGGGGGGGGGGGGGGGCGCTGTGATGAACTTTCTCACCCCCCCCCCCCCCCAAATTTGATGGGGAACCCTGCGCACGCCTATGCCCATGGGTCCAACTAAAGTGTTGGACCCCTATCAACCTACAGGCTTTTCACCCCTACCTAACAGCCGCAGACCATAAAGTTCTCCTGTCCCAGTCCGGTGCTCTTCCACAACCCTCTCCCCTTCCCCTTTACAGAGGTGGGATCTCGCTCTCCCTCATCCGAAACGTCCCCTATGTCTCACGTGATCAAATTTACAAGACAGTAAAGCGAAGGAAGAATGAAAAGAACGGGAGCAAACAGAAGAGTGATTGGTTATGCCCTGCTTGAAACACCAAAGAGGGGTGATCTGTCGATCAGCGCTAAGGGATGTCGGAAATCAGATTATCCCCGAAGTGTCGCCATGAATACTATAGTTCATTGTGGACGGCACCCCACCCGCGCGTGCGTGTAGATAGTCTGCGTGAAACCGGACGCCCCATTTTAAGAACAGCAATAAAGCTTCTGTTGAGCCTAGTTGGTACAAAGCTTTTCAAGGTGAAAACTTAAGCGCAAACCTAGGACGGACCACGAAGAATTGATGAGACAAGCACTGGCGCTGTACTCAAGAACAGCACTTATGGAGAGACAGCGAAAGCTGGAGGGGTGACATTTCTGGAGCCCATTCAAATCTTCGGGCGGCTACTGCAAGTACAGTTTGCAAGATGCCCACTAAACCAAAAATCATTGTATTCCTGTGAGATAGGCGGTACCCACAATGCCATTATTCAACATTGTGCGGAGAAGCGAGGCATATCTGCGCAATGTTGCACTAAGCATCTGTGGGGCATTACGAACACTTTGTTGATGCTGTGGCTGACGACGACGAAAAATTATGGTTGAGCTCTTTGCAACGGGTGGGAAGCTTTGAACCCGCCACTCGTTACGCAGTTTGCATTGTGTGACGCCTGGTTGTTGTTTGTCTCCTCTACCACGATATATCACATCTCATTCTGGTCGAACTGCGCAGTGGGACGAGACACAGTGTCTCGTCTCACTGCGCAGTTCGACCAGAATGAACTCGTACCAACTCGCCCAACTCTCCATGCTGCTTACTCATATTACATCTGCTAACGCGACTCCTTGCAAGACATTTCACCTCCATGGGGTCCTTTTGCGCAGGACTTTCAAGCACTCGGGGCTCTCAGGTCGAAAAATCGACTGCCACGCAGGAGACGCGAGTTCGAATCCCACCTGATCATCTCTCACAGAGCTCTGAAGTCCGCCAGCGCCAGTGGAGCCGCAGTTCTGTTTCCTTGTACTCGTTCCATACCCGGCGTAGCCACCGTCTTCAACTTAGGAGGCTCAAGAGAAACCTTGTAAAGCTATTCATCAAGACAGTGAATTATGCCAAAGTGCCCGCCCAGAAAAACCGCCTTTTCACAGAAAGCTTAGATCTTTTATTACATCTCTTACGGTGGGAATTCAGAAAAGCAAGAATGGCTGAACTGTATATGGTACATGTACATCAGAGCGCACGTCACACATTCAAAGACCGCCAAACTGGCTGCATCACGAGGAGGCTTACAAAAAATTGGACACTTCGTAAATTCCAAAGTGTCTGCGGTGACAGCCTGTGCTCATCGAGACGGGGTCGGTGAGAATGGAACGCGATGCGCGCGCGTCTACCTTTCTTGCGTCTCTTTTCTTGCACTTTCACGAACGCCATAAACGTGCGTTCGCTCTACTTTTCCAATGCATCATTTCTTTCGAGCTCAAGCTGCGATTTCAAACTCGAAAAGTGCGGGAGATATGGTACGCAATAGTTCATTGCTGAGATTAAGCATGCGACAATGAATTTAATGGGCGAGCGCGAGAGCATAGCCACGACAGAAACGTGGCGAAAACGGACCAGCCAAGTGAGTGTATTCGACCCGGCGGTCCGGCAGAAGTGAAACAGAAATTTGCTAGCGAAATCGACGCGCGCTCTATCTATCGGCAGTTACAACAAACATACCGCGTCCAACGCTTGGCGGCGCTGACGTCAGTTGAAGCGAGTAGAGGCCACTCGTAGGACCGTTCGTGTTAACGGTGCTGACGGCTGTACCGGTATTGTGACCAATAAACCCGGTTGGTATAATGAACTCTGATGTTCTTCACACGCCCGCTTCCTCAGTACCTTCCTTGCCTGTACCTCCGTAGTTATGTGCTTGGCGCTGTTCGCATTCATCATGGACTAAAGGTGTTGTTCAACCCCTGCCAGCAGGCGCTGCCACGATATACATTAGTCCTGCAAGGCATCACTAAACGAAGAAACAAAATGCGAACAAAATGTGAGACAGATCGCAGCTGGCAATCTCCAGCGTCATCTTCCTCGCGGGTGCAGTCGCTCATGATTCGTCAAGCACCACGTGCACGTCAGTGTCAGTCCGTTCCCTAACGGGGCACATCCCCCGATGACGTAAACGGTCGTTATGTTGCGCCAAAAGAACTTCGCCCGCTTGGTGCTTTCAGCAAGATAACGGTAATCGGCACTGATAAGCCGGCGTTTTTATTTTCTGAAAAAGAAAACGTATATATCGTGACCATATCGACGTCAAAAGATAGGGGTGACCGTTCACGCCTGTCACTTAGCCGCCCGCTTACGTCTGCATCGCTAACGCCGGTGCTTCTGTGCCTGAGCGTTTCGTGTTGAAGTGAAATTCGACAGTTCCTGACGCTGTGCTGGCAAATCATCCGCAGCAGAAGAATTAGATGTATGATAACGTTGAGGAATAAATAACTATCTTCGTCAATCCGTATACAGTGCACAAAAGCACACCGCAAGAAAATGTGGTAACCAAGGCACACATGCAAATGCCCTCTCGGAGCGGTGTTCGCTGACGAGTGAAGCCTACACACGCCAAGGTTAAACTCGCCTTGAACGCGAAAATATTTGAACTATCATATGCGTTGAAATCGACGTTCATTACAAAGA
This sequence comes from Rhipicephalus appendiculatus, assembly GCA_030522465.1. Lineage (NCBI taxonomy): Eukaryota > Metazoa > Arthropoda > Arachnida > Ixodida > Ixodidae > Rhipicephalus > Rhipicephalus appendiculatus. The sequence continues at coordinate 34,799 of JALIZH010026009.1, read as the reverse complement.
AAGCTTCTTGAAAGTGAGCTCGGGGTATATGGGCTGTGCTAGGTGAACCACGGACTTTGTTACTTCAGTGCCCATCATAAATTTGCATAGGAAAGCCATTCACACCCACCTCCATGGAGAATACAGCGATGCCAAGTCGGTAAAAGCATTCCCCTGTTATGGCCAGCCTCCCGTAGTATGTACCTCCAGTCATCCCATGTAAGTGCGATCTGTGTTTGTACATTCGCAAGTAAAGTCTCTTGTTCAAGGCATTCGAAGCCATTGCTAGCCTGGCACAAGACGTTTCAGCTTTTATTGAAGTAATACGCATGACATTGAGGAAACGTGATGGAAAAGAAGAAAATAAAATGTGTGAGACGATTCTTTATTTTCGCAGTTAAGCGTTGCGATCGACGCCGCGTTATCCCCGGCATTGAACGCTAGTAAAGCACCGTACTAAATCTCGACTCATCTCAACCCCCCAAGAAGGGTTATAATAGTCTCATTTATGTCCCTGGTGTACTTTATCCCTGGAAATGGGTTTAGCGGAGCATATATTTTTTTTTTATGCACTGCAGTGACTTGCGCAATTTCCGCATCACCCTGACATTCACGACGATGCTCATGGAACAATTAGTATCTTGGGATTAAATCTACGACTTTAAGGCGGCAAATCCGCAGAACTGCGGAACGCGAAGGCCCTGTTTAGCTTGGTAAGTTCAAGGGGCCGCTTGAGGCTGGCTCATTTGACTGAGACAACTCGATACTTTTAGCGTCGCGGGAAAAATTATTCAGGTCGTTTCTCGTAATCCGTGCAATTTGTCGCATGCTCTGTCATGGCCGTAATGCAGCTTCACACTTTCCCCGACGTCAGTTTTTAGGGGCGAAGCTCCTTAGGGTGTGTGTCTGTCCCTCCTCTGTAGCAGTAGTAGTAGTAGTAGTAGTAGTAGTAGTAGTAGTAGTAGTAGTAGTCGTAGTAGTAGTAGGTAGGTAGCGACGTATAGTGGAATGTACCCACTCCACGTGATAAAGATGACGATGACGCAGTATAGTGGAATGTACCCACTACACGTGATAAAGATGACGATGACGCCTGATGACCATGAAGAATAAGCGCGTTCCAGTATAGTGGAATGTACCCACTACACGTGATAAAGATGACGATGACGCTGATGACCATGAAGTATAAGCTCGTTCCAGACCACACATTCTCTTTCTGCCATGGATGAAAACGATCGAGCTTCGCCCACTCATCATCATTCCCTTCGTGGATATGGCGTGATTTTTTTCTTCACGCTCTCGCATTTAAATTACTGATGTCTGTCCTCGCCGTTTCTCGGTAGATATAAATTGTCAGACACCTGTGGCGCATACCCGCAAACCGCGGCCCGTGGTAAACGGGTTTGTGCCACACGTGTCTGCCGGAAAGGGTTTGGCGACGTACGTGACAGGGTTTTCAAGTTATTCATGTCATGACCAGCCAGACATATTCGTGCATACCTCTTACCCTCCCATACAAATCTTGGTCTACCCCAAGTTAAGGAGGCGATCACGAGAGCACCAAGACGTAGGCGGATAGATAGATAGGTAGACAGACAGACAGACAGACAGACAGACAGACAGACAGACAGACAGACAGATAGATAGATAGATAGATAGATAGATAGATAGATAGATAGATAGATAGATAGATAGATAGATAGATAGATATAAACACAAAAGTGCTTACTGTACGCAAAGAAATGATTTAAAAAGCAGATGACTATGTTACTTAAGGCACTGCATTTTTCCCAGCCCTAATTGATGAAAGGAGCGCGCACAATTTTTTCTCTTTACCTGCATGTCAGAATTTTCACTGGTTGTACTACTTCGTCAACTTTCCCTGTTTTTTTTTTTTTTTTTTGTCATTTAGTGACCACTATGATGTTACAGAGTATCTACTTTCGTCCCTGGGGAAGCAGCAGCAGCACATCTGCCGGCGCTAACTAATTGTCTATTGCTCATTAAACTACGAGACCCGAGCAGCCTTACGCACACAGTTGGCTGGGTGGTGTTACGCGATATGAAACTTCGCCGCAAGCTTCCTGTCAGCTTAAAAGGCTACGAAGTGTGTCTCACTCGTTGGCTTCTACTTTCGTATACAGCTGCTTTCGCCGTGAAGCCTCATTAAAGGTGCTCATGTGTGTCAGCGTAAGCGTGTACGCAAAACGCTCAATTAATTACGGTAATTGGAAAGACGTGTAATCTTTTCACTAAGCTTCTTGATGCAAAACAGCGCATTGTTTTTAGGTAGCTTCATATCCCTTTCAGCTCTAATAGAGAAACGGCTAAACTTAGCCGCAAAGTGCAACAACAGAGGCTTCCGTGCATAAGTCTATTCATCTCATTTTTAGACAATGTTTAGTTGAACGAGGATAATTAATTGCAGGAATGGGTGCCTTCCACACAATCTTGCTTTTATCGGTTGGACAGCACTCCGTGGTGCACCAAAAGCTATGGCGAGAATTTGAATGCCTACCATTCTTACACGATTGTAAGCCGTCTAGAATGTAGATCTACCCTGCCACCCACTCCCTATAAAAAAGAAAAGGAAAAAAAAAAAAACGTGGCTGATCCCTCTGTAAAAGGAATCGCTATAACACGAAAGTGCAACGTGTCTTCACAGAGGTAGTTGAGCGTTTATTGTTCGTTGTTTCACAATAAGGGCGAAGGAATGAATGCTAGAGCAACAAATGGAAATGTCATGCGAAGAACGGCACGCAGCTTGAAACTTGCTGCGTGCCCCTCAAACAGAAAGGACGCACGAAGTGAGCATACACAGGACGGGCACGGACTAACTGTCACAGCTCGACACCTAAAGCACGCAGCTCTAACACAAAGAAAGGCGCACGAAACAACCGCACAAGTATACACAATACGAGCGCGAACAGCTGCCACAATGGTTACTTCGTGTGTGAGCAGCGTGCTCCTTTCGTAAACGCGGCCGCTGCGGTGAGCGAAGAGACCTTCGTGCACCTTTAACCACTGTAACTTCATAGCAAACTTGCGGTGGAAGCACAAGATGTAAGCGCCCCAATGCCCCGATCAGGAGATAAGCGCGCGCGCACTAGCGGCCACGCCCCGTGGAGGCGCGCGCTCACCGCAGCGAGAGGCGCGGCGACCTTTAGAGCGCGCACTCCGTGCCACCTTCGCGCTATCTCGCTACTGATGACGAAAACGCGCTGAAGTCGATGAGCTCTGAGGACCGTCAACGGTATATGGTGTATATAAATAGCTTGCCGTTAGCAAGCTCAGGTACGTACACTCCCGTGACCGAGTGATTTCGCGCCGCGCGCTGCGGAGCGAGAGGTCACAGGTTCGACGCCCGGTGACGGAACGTTTCCTTGTAGTTTCTTCTTTGCTCTCAGTGTGTGTTAGTTTATATTTTACAACGTCATATCCGTGACGGAAATACGTCAGAGGAGCCGTGGGGGGACCCCGGCATAAAAGACTTTCGTGTTAAAAAAAACGCTAGAGAGCGTCTCATAGAGCAAATTTATTTACGGTGTCGCTGGACTGACTACAGGTTGACTGACTGTGGAGTTGATGTGAGCACCCGTCCTGCTGCGCACTTCTCTGTCATGTCCTTGTAAAAATATAGCTAACGTATTGTCAAGTAGGAATGTATCACGAACAAGCCGCGCAACGTGTTTTGTAGAGTCGAGACAAAAAACGCGAATTCTGGTTAGCAAAAGTGACTTCACGATAGTGAGTCCGCCTCGGAGCAGTGGTTATGGTGCTCGGCTGCTGACCCGAAGGTCGCGGGTTCGGTCCCGGCCGCGGCGGTCGAATTTCGATGGAGGCGAAATGGTAGAGGCCCGTGTACTGTGCGATGTCAGAACACGTTAAAGAACACCAGATGGCCAAAATTTCCGGAGCCTCCTGGCCATCCTAGGGTATAGTGCGGCTCTAGAAGAGGAGCGTAAGCACAGTCTCACTAGGAAGCAAAGGGCCAACATTATGGTCTCTCCGTTTCCCCGCAACGTGCACCAGCAGCGCAACGCGGATAGGCGGAAGGCCAGAGGTGAAGCCCTGCTCAAAGACGTTCGTGCAGACCCGGAGTCTGTATGCTTCGTAGACGCGGCGCAGTACGGTCGATCGGCCAACTTCTCGGTCGTCGCAGTTGATCACGCAGGTTGTGTTACCCACTCCGCGTCTATCAGGAACGCCCCTCCCGCGAAAGCTGAACAGGTAGCTATAGCTCTCGCTCTCCTTGATGATTCTCGGCAACACATCTACACAGATTCACGAGCGGCGGTCCGAGCCTTTGCGTCCGGATCAGTATCGGCTGAGGTAATTAGTATATTAGGTCATAGGGATATTTCTCCTCACACCATCATTTGGTTTCCGGCTCACCTCGGATCACATCTGGCCTCCATGGCAAACCTAAACGAGATCGCCCACGCCCGAGCACGCGAACTTACTCACCGTGCTGGGCAGCCTGGGGGGTCTTCAAACTCCAACCTAACGGTCTTCAGGGACGTTCTCCTAACTTTCAACGAGGTGACTAAACATTACCAGTTGGGCAGAAGGGTCTTCCCCCTTCCTCATGTGAAACTCTCTAGAGCACAGGCATCTACCCTCCGCATGCTTCAAACCAGGTCATATCCAAACCTTCATTCCCACAGCCAGTTCATAGAAGGCATTGATCCAACATGCCCAGATTGTGGCTCCGCATCTACGTTAGACCACATGCTCTGGCAGTGCCCCTCATTACAGAGTTCTCAACTCACGACCGAAGAGGAATGGAGCTCTGCGCTACGGAGCTCAGAGCTTTTACATCAACTCAGGGCCGTCCAGAGGGCTCACGACGCGGCGATGAGGCTCGGCCTACCCGTCCCGACGTGGGAGCGGCCCTGCTGCTCTACCGCCTTGAGCGGTAGTGTTCCTCAGGACCTGAATAAAGTTCTGTGTCTGTCTGTCTGCCCTCCACTACGGCGTCTCTCATAATCATATCGTGGTTTTGGGACGTAAAACCCCATAAATTATTATTACTTCACGATAGTGCTTCGATAGCTACGCAGAAAAGCTAACTTTGCGGCAATGCAAATAGTATCAGTAGCGATCATTTCATTCTTTTTTTAAATTCTACCAGTCGTTGCTGAGAGTGTGGGTTATATGCTAGAAAATGAGGTATATATTACAAGTAGAAGCGGAACGCAAATGTAATGTCGTAACTATACCACAACTATACTCGCGGACGACTTTTCTTGGCAATAAGGCGAAGGCAACCAAGCCGAATCGCGCGTATCATACCGCTGGTGAATATAGTACCACAAGTGGGCCCGTATTTCTTTTGTAAGATGTAAAAAATAGTCCTTTATTTTCTGAATGCAGCTATTTGAGAGGGGACACAGTTCACACCAGTAAAATATTTGTATTTGTTTTACTTTACACGTTTGTCACTTTGGGATTTTGCGCGAGTGAGAAAGGCTCGCCTTTTGCATGTAACTCGAACGTGAAGCGGCGTCTCTGGCGATATGAAGCGCTTATTTCACGAAGACATCACTTCTCACTATGCTTCTCAGAGTGGTGCGAAACGCTCGCCATACCGGAATACTTGGAATAGGAGTACATGTGCAGAAGCTCCGCCCCCGTAGCTTTCCCTTCATTGCCAAGAAAAGTTGTCCGCGAGTATACAAGTTTCTGCTTCGATTAAAAGTCGACCCCTTTCTGGATTTGAAGTTTAGATAAAATGTGTCTACCAACAATTGTGTAAATGCGGTAGCCCATTGTAAAACACCGCAAACATCTATAGTGTTCATGCAGATGAGCTCAAAAAACAAGCTCTTCCTTTCCTTCAGGTCATTTAGATGAACTCAAAAGAACCTCAAATGTGGACGAGCAACGTTAGCTCAGATTCACTTCCGCGCCACACTGCAGATTCGATTGTTGCATTACCTATTCTTTCGTAATATTGTTTTATTGTTTTACTGTTTGAATGCGCAGATGACGGCTCTCAAACACGCGCCCCGGGGGCTGCATGGGGCCCGCTGACGTTTAGCTAGTGGTCCGGCGTGCGCTTGACTGTCCTCGTCCCATATTTTTCTTTTCTAAATAGTATATGCATTCGTGAGCTACACAAATATGACTGGTCTCAAACATTTTTTTTTTCCTGAGGCGTCATGCGGTCACCTTGTGTTGAAACATAACCGTTAAACAAAAATTTAAGGCAGAGTTTGTGCGAAGCCTGAAGGAAGTGCGGAGCTGGATAGCTTTGTTTGTTTCTATTTAGTTTCCGCTTTCTTTGATCATATATCTTTCTTTCTCTTTGTTTCTTTCAATTATATTTGTTTCTTTATTTCTTTCACTCCATCTACTTGTTTATCTGTCTTGCTCTTTCTATATGCGTTCCTATTTCATCACTTTCTTTCATTTTCTCTCCATCTCTATTTTCGCCTGCTTCTTCTTTCTTTTTTCTCTCTCTTTCTCTTTATTTTTTCTCTCTCTTCCACTGCTTCTATCTCTTTCCACATTGGTTTCGCTCTATTTCTATTTCTCTCTTTCTGTCTACGATATGCTTTACTCTCTCCCGTCCTCCCCTTTCTTCCTCCTCACCCTCACATCTCTCCTGCTCGCCATCGCTTTCTTCTCTCAGTCTCTTCTTTGTTTCACACCCTCATTTTCTTTCTCTCTTTCTTTCTCTTTCTTGCATTTTCTATCTTTCTCTCCCTCTATTTCTCGCTTGCTTTTTTTTTTACTGTTGCGCCCTCGCTTGGGCGACGAGCAAACCGCAGAGCGCGCGACATACCTAAAATGCTGCCATCACTTCACAGAACCATAAGATGAAGAAGAGGACGAAGAGAGTGGATGCCGTTTCATGGTGATGATCAGTTCTGTTATCGCGTCACGGACAAACGGCCAGCCTACACAGCTCCGCTGTTAGAATTATATTTCCAAATCGGCATCTACGTGTTAGTCATTCATGAGATCGGTATCTATATGTTGCTCGAATCCTGGCGCCAAGTACTCTTCAGAAATGAGGCACATATGATATATGGGCAAGGCCACCCTTCAAATTGCTACGTTAGCTGATACTATATAGAGCCTAACTTCCTACCTCATACCTCGTTCACTGTCTTGGCCCTTTCGGGACTAAATGTCGTGACTACCGCCCGCTAGCTGAGGTTAGTTTGAGGTCCTTGACGTAGGCGGTATACATCGCTCATATACTCATCTTCAGAACTTTGAAGTGCCCGTCTATTGTGGGATGATCCATATGATGTATTTCTCAAGTAACACCTTTGTATCATCATCGCACGAAATAAACACGTTGTCAGCATTTGCTACGTGCATCACGTTTGAGTGTTCAGAAGACTCACGTAACGTAACGTTTAACGTCCTGATCTATTTTTGCCCTGTCTCTGCTGTATGAACTTTAACTTGGTGCAGTATAGGGAACTGCTCTCCTGTATGGTAACACGGACGGCACCAGGATATTTTCGCGGTAAGCGGAGGGGGCGGGGGAGGGGGGGGTACTTACGCGGCGTTGTGTTTTGAATATGTTTGAAATATGAGGAGGGGGGTTGTGAAAGAGTGAAAGACCACCCTCCCCGTGCCACCACTGTATGGTTCAGTGTCGTACCTCCCTTTTATCTCTTGCTCTGCCTTCGTCGCTACACTATAGCGAATACTTGTGGCCACTTACATAATTGGTGCAGTCATCCTCAAATTCAAGAAGAGCGCCGGATCTATAAGCGTTAGTGCCCACTCCTCTCGGGAGAGATATTGCTGGCTCCAAGGTGCTGTGCCCCACGACTTAGCGAAATCGCATAATGCTCGACGGCAAGCGGGAGTAATGATGTGAGGAGCCGGGAAACGACAGCCATCTTGGAACCCACGTTGACACAATCATTTATCTAGACGGTTGCGCTAAAGCTATGTTCAGGCCTGTATTCTTCAAGCCCTTGCACATGCGAAGATAATGCTTCCTCGTTGGGGTTCTCGTGAGCAGCGAACACAATCTGGCATTATAGAGACATATAGCTCACTCTGTGAAATGGAAAGGTGGATGCTGCGAAAGTCCACCTCGTCTTGAAGCGATGAGGTTTCAGATGCGAGCCCACTTAAGCGTGAAGTACGTCATTACAACCCTTCTAGGGGTTCGAATGAGGTCGGGATTTAGAGCGATGCTCGACCGAACCGACAGAATGAGCCTGGATGGGAGAAACCGCGCAACCCACACTACTAAAATAACGAATCTTTTGGCGTGGTCTGCTTTACCGATATTATCTTTGCATTCTGCTTTGTTGGTATATGGTGGAAGCAAATGAAGCAGCAATAGACGCTGCCATAAATTACGGAATATTTTAGTCACGGTTTGACCGTTTCGCGCAGGATTGTAAAAGAAGGTATACGAGCGATTGTTCCCGTGATACTGTAATCGCCGTACGTAAGTGCCTTATATTTTTTTCTAATATTAAAGAAACAAAAAACTGCTATAAGGATAAAAAAAACGTATTGCGTTAGTTCAAAATAGTTTAGTGTTTCATTTTAGTAAGACATTTTCTATTGGAACAAAGGGAACAGTACTGAAAACCATCATTCATCTTATGCCGCACTGACGACTATTCCAAGGGCGACTGTGTCCGAACTGCGTCCTTACGCAGGACGATTAGAGTGCACTTGAGTGTATTCTATCACAGTCTCGCAAGGGGGAGCAACCACACCGGGAGAAACAAAACAAAACAAAACAAAAAAAAGACAAAAAAAACAACAACAACGTGTATGTCTCGTCTATATCCCTTATCCACTGCTCGTCTCAGGTTATCACGGTGACGTCCGGACGGCTGGTCCCGTTTCGCCTAGTCGAAGACCCCGATTACGTACAGCGACACAATACTGGGGAACGGGAAAGGCAACGGCGGCTGCGAGAAAACCCCGAAGCGATTGAAGACCTACGTCAACGACGACGTGCCCGTATACAGGTGCGAACGCTTGGTTTCAGCACTAGTTTCTGTCTCTGGAGTTTGGATATCCGTGTCATGTCTGTGAATGTCTGTGGTTTAACTCGAACCTCTCTGCGCTCAGAGTCGACGTAGAAACAATATAGGATCACCTAGCTAAAACTTGGCAACAGCCTAGAAACAACTTAGAACCTGCATCACATAGCTAAGGATATATATATATATATATATGGGTCATTCCAATACAAGTGTACCAGGTCAATTTTCGACCATCTCCGATCCTGCTGAAAAAAATTGTCCAGGTATATGTGAGTGTGATAAGTAGTTATTGAGGCGTTATTTTTCGCAAAAAAAAAAAATTGTGTTGCCTAGAGGGCGCTTCGAACTTTGGGCACCCAAGTGAAACTGTGTCGCACTAAATAATTTGTATAAAATTACTAGTCCGAGAAATTTCTACGAAACAACTTTTTCCATAATTTTAAGGCGCCGATCTTTCATGATAATGATAGTTTATTGATTTTTGTTCTAACTTTCTTTATTTTTGGCCTTGGCGAAAAATTGCAATATGCTGCATGTTTAGCGTATTTTATAAAAAGCACAGATTTTTTCGCGAGTAATATATTCACATTATGTGTTTCATGGGTTCCTATAATAAATCATGAAAATACTTCGGGAGCGTATGAAGCAAAAAACGTTGCCACAATATTGTGGCAAAGTTGGAAAAAATGGCATTTTGCCTCGTATTGAGGCTTCATTTTCTCAGTGTAGCGGTCCAAGTAAAAATATGGCTTATAAATTGTTGCATACTATGATCTGTTGGCAAGACATACAGAAAGTTTCAAAAGAGTAGTTTTTGTTTTAAGGGAGAAAAAAAATTTCCAGCTGAACAACTACAAGGTAGTAGAAAGATTGCCGTTGCCTGGCCTTCACTGCATAGCAGGTCAGCGCAAGATTCTAGGGGAGGCTCTTCGGCGGCGAATAATGCAAGTCATACAAAAGCTTGCCACTTGTTTTGGTAATAAAGCTGTACAGAACGCGAAAAAGGGCAATAGTGCTATTTTTATGGAAAGGTATCTTCCCCCCTTGGACCATCATAGGGCAGGTTATACTCAACCGCTTCATAGTCCCAAGGGGCAGAATTATGATGTAGTCGATGGCCCGCAATACGCAGGCCAAAAAAAAAAAAAAAAATCACGCCATATCCACGAAGTGAATGATGATGAGTGGGCGAAGCTCGATCGTTTTCATCCATGGCAGAAAGAGAATGTGTGGTCTGGAACGCGCTTATACTTCATGGTCATCAGCGTCATCGTCATCGTTATCACGTGTAGTGGGTACATTCCACTATACTGCGTCATCGTCATCTTTGTGTAGTGGGTACATTCCACTATACTGGAACGCGCTTATACTTCATCGTTATCACGTGTAGTGGGTACATTCCACTACACGTGGCTACCTACCTACTACCTAGTACTACTACTACTACTACTACTAGAGAGGAGGGACAGGCCCACACGCCCTAAGGAGCTTCGCCCCTGAAAGCTGCTGCATTTATGAGAGACCTGTATTATTCATACTTTTACACCAGGTTTGTTTATTCCTTTGGTTCTGCTACATTAATTTCGTTCTCAACCAGCCGAACGAAGGGTGTCTGCCATGCCTGCTGAATTCTCGTTCCCACAGATTGACGCCAAACCCGCGCCCTTTCCTGCGCTCTCTCTTTTATTTATCTTTCGTTTACGTCGTGAAACGAATTTTGTGTCCGATCTCTAACACGCCGTATTCGGCACAGGCTACGTTTGCTCTGCCAGCTTTGGCTGCACTCCGGTGCGCTCATAATTCACATTTTTACACCACAGTGCGCGAGTAGTAACCATAAATCGGCGTCTAACAAGGGCGGGGGTAGCGGTGGCTCGACTCACCCGAAGCAGTCGTCCCCCCGTTCACTATCTCCCCGAGTTGAGTGCATTATTATAAGCTCCTGTAGTCAACCGCCCAGTCTCCCCACCAACCATTGTTGAGGGGGGGGTTGGGAAGAGAACCAATTTGTAGTGGAATCGCGCGCGCTACGGCTGCGCCAGGCCAACGGGTGTCCCACTCCCCACATTGTCCCCATTTATACACGGGAGCAAGAAAAATGGAAAGGCGAGCTAGTTGGTACCGATTCATAAAGGCGTAATAGCAGCGCAAAAAAAGACGAAGACAAGAAAGTGAACACCACAAGCGCTTACTCACAACTGACAGCTTTATTGAGCAAGACGTGGGGAATTAGCAAGGGGGGCCGGGAAGAAGCTGGCTGCAGAGGGATCGGACCTGCAGAGTGTGTAACGTGTGTAACACGTGGCTCTTCCGTGTTTCCTTTTCGTTCTTGGCAGCGCACGTGCACGACGTGGACCGTGAGAGAAGCAGTCTGACAGAAAGAACATATCAGGCTGTCAGACTGTAGCGGCCGACAAAAGCCGTAAATTTTGAAGACGACGTCTTCCTAAGCTGCCTCCACTCACATATTGTAACGGTGCATGATGACGTCCGATGGCCGACGTACGCTTTCTGACCGAAATAAACATCAGTTAAACAATTAGCATTGCTTCTTCCATCGGACAAACGTGGGCAAGGCAAACTCGGCGTACGCGTGCCTGAACTATTCATTCCTTCTTTCTTTCTTTCTTTCTTTCTTTCTTTCTTTCTTTCTTTCTTTCTTTCTTTCTAAAGAGAGCATCAATTATTTCAATTATTGGAAAACTACGCATACAAACGCGCTTGTAACCGGTGCCCCATCGAGGGCCGCATACTGCGCAGGGATTTTCGCGTGAGGGAACACCGTCACTGAAACCTGTAATTCGTTACAAGCTTCGCTTGAATATGTATAAAGGCCTTATAGGTGCACTTAGAAGCTTGTAACCCTGCAGTGTTGCGTTAAGTGGTACTTGGCACGCTAACGGAACTGACGTGTTCGACACCACTCCCTAGCTGTCAACAAAGGTGATCCGATCGCTATCCTGCGGCGCCTTTTTTTCTCCCTGATTTCCACCCCAGTACTTGAAGTCGTATAGCTACATACACAAGACTGTCGTTTAGCAAGGGTAGTACACTCTAGCAAGCGCCCTCGACGCTGCTGAATCTGATAGCCGGCTGCGTATGCCCACTTCAAAACAACTGTTTCCTCTTCATCAGTCATACAGGATACACCCACGCTGGGAGGCATGAGGACTGGTTGAAAAGTTAGTACTATTCTCTTGAAATACCGCGGAATGCTGAACGAGCAAAAAAATTTCTTACAATTATTATCGACGCAAGAGTTTGAGTCGATCAAAGTCGAACTCTCCGGATGTTATGTAAGCTAGGCAGGTTGCCGTCATCTGCTAGCTGCAGTCAATTCATACGCCATCCTGCTGCTCATTGATCAATGCGCTGCATTTTGGTCACCAACTGCCATCTGCGATGAACCCGAAGGCCGATAACGCAAGGTATTTTTGGAAGTAATCTCAACCACTGTAAAGGCTGCATATAAAGAGAAGGTTACAAAACCACATCTGATGTACGCGATAGATGATCTGTTATATACTCCACTCGCAGAATAGGTACATAACAGCAAAGCCTCGTCAACTGAGGCAAAATACAACTAAGTGGTGTGATCTAATAAGAATATATACGGAAAACTTGTCTTGGCACGGAAGCGAAGGCTACAGAGCCACATGTCGCGTACCATACTGCCAGTGAACGTAGTTCTACAAGAGCGTCCGTATCTTCTACGTGAGATGTAACAAATTCTTATTTATTTTCTACCTATATCTATTTGAGACAGGACGCCGCAAATAACAGTGATATATTCGTATTTATTTCACTTTATACTAAGTCATTTTGCGTTTTTTCACGCGTGAGAAAGTCCCGCCTTTTGCGAGTACCTCAAACGTCAAGCGGCGTCTCTGTCGAAATGCAACGCTGATTGCGCGCAACCATCCCTTTCCACAGGGATACGCGACGAGCGTCAAACGGGACTACTTCGCGTAGGTGTACATGTGAAGAACCTCCACCCCCCGTAGCTTTCCCTTCAGGAACCCTCCACTGACCAGGGCGAGCCGCGTAGCTCTGCCTAAACGTCCCAAGTTAACTGGAATTCCTCTCTAGAGGCAAGAATAAAGTGAGACGCGTGCCCACTTCCCTTATGAAGCACGGCCAGCGCCAGCCTCTCATGCCGTGGGGAAACGCGCGCACCGCGTTCGCAGCTTGTCTTGGAACGGTCAGTATTGCTTTTTTAGGAGCGAAGCTCCCTTAGACCGGCACTCCGCCGTCACCATCGCCGTTGAAGCTCCCTGGCACGGTGCCAGCGGTGGCGTCGCCCCCCTAACGCGGGAGGATAAATGAGCCTTATGAGCGCTGGAACGCGGATGGCGTCTGCACGATGCGCAAAGCGCGAGAATACGAACGCATGCGAAAAGGAGCCAGATTAGTTTCCCTCTCCCTCTTTCTTCAACTCTGCCCTCTCCCCTCAAACCGGCGGACGCGCGAAACCATCGCTTCACCCTGTCGTCCACTCAGGGGTTGGTCCGTTGTCTGGACAATGAAAGACCGCGTGCGTCCCATTTCTAAGGAGCTTCGCTCATCGGTTGTATTCGTACATAGAGTTTCCTAAAATTAACTAGGCGGGACTCTGGCGCTGCGATCGTTCAGCCACCATGGGAATGATGGGTAGTACACAAATTTGCCTAGTCTTCATGCTTCCGGTTTCGAACGCACTTGTGGCTTTGTTTATTGTTGCGTTTTCGTTCTGTTTCGGATAAAAGAATGGACAGTTCTGAACTTCGCGAGCCGATTTGAATTCGTGAGCCTAAAAAAGTCAAGGTAGTGAAGCGTAACTGCTAAACCTTTGCTGAACTTCGTATTGCGGCAAAGTGGATTCAGGCCACACGCAACCAGAAGAACGAAGACTAGGCAAGACTAGGCAAATTTGTGTACCACCCATGATTCCCATGCTGGCTGAAGCGCCTCGTGTTTGCAGCTCCCATAGACACTAGCGCCAGAGTTCCCTCTAGTGTATTTATAGGAAACTCTATGGTATTCGCACACGAAACAACTGCTAGTTTTTATCCGCCATGCTGTGCGTTCCGGTGTTGCAGTTACAGTGGAAAACTTCCATGCGTGGCGCCTATGAAGCCGGCTGAAGCAAGATGAGAAAAGTAACATATCACTTCGAAAAGCAGTTGTCTTCAAGTGCATGTAAATGTGATGCTGATTAAAAAAATATTGAGTTCAGTAAAAACGTGACATTTGCGAACTTCGGTGATTTGTCGGGCATGGGGATTACGTGGTTTGGCGGTTGAAAGCCGTAACAGTGAACCAGACCAAGTTCTGCCGAACGAATTCTTGAGTTCAGTGTACAGAACATCGCCTTATTCGGATTAATTAAGATTGCGCTTTTTCGGTCGCCGATTGAAAATTCATAAGCTAGAGATAGCTCACTGCTCTCCTATAGCAGAGTAGGTAGCACTATATCTCGCCGAACATTTTGGTGAAACAAGCACACGCGAATCTAAACAACTACTGAGACGTATTTTTTGTTTTTATATTCGCAAGCGCACCGTACCCAATACTCTGCAGGTGGCACTTTCTATCGCTAAACGTATATTTTCGAATTGCACCCAGCAACCACTATTTTGACAAGGCCTGAATACACAGAGTGACAGAAGCAACTCACCGAGTTTGAGGGACACGAAAAGGGCACACGCAAAGAAACACGTAAAAGAGACAAGTTGCACGAGTTTGTGATGCAAGCAGCGATATTTGATGAATTCCCGATGGCAACTCGCCACTCTGTCCGAGCATACTAGCTAAACATTGCTTGTACTTTGTTCGCCGGTTAAAAGTAAAGCGTCCACGTTTAAGCCCTGCCAATTACTGAACCAATAAAACGATAAACGAACGGCACTGATCACAATTTGTTCCCGAAGCCCATCACGGGCTACCTGCCGTGACACGAACGGCATGGAAGAAGTCGGGAAATTAAGCGTGCCAATGCAGGAGACCCTAAGAAAAAAAGCGATCTAAATGTTCTAGAAAAAGGAAAACACACCAGTAGAGCGGCAGTAAACACAGGAACATTAGAGGGGAAATATCCTGAAATATCGGGGGAAATCAATGGTACCGGAGGAAAGCTGTCGAGGATATGCACAACGTAAGCCACTGGCACTGATCCCGTGGTTGTGAGAGTGCATTAGGTATATTTAAAGGGAAAGCCTAGATGCCTCATGGCACGCGAAAAGTTAGCGTCGGCGTCCGTGGCGTCAACACAAGGGATGCAAAAAACTATCATTATGTGGTGATGTCTTCTCCCTACCACGTCATACCCTTACAAAAAATCTTATTGAAAAATAATTGAAACGCCATTGCTCAATGTTGACATATTGTACTGAATAGTCGTTGTCGGTCCATTGAAAAGTCATTGAGCTTATTGTTGACACGTATAGAATATTGGCCACCGATCTCTTACCAAAATTTTATTGACATAAAAGTAGTTGAATGGTTGTCGACTTGTTATTGAAAGTAATGGAGCGTTGATTTCATTCACTGACAGCTCTAAGGAATAATTATTGACTTACAATTGAAGCAGCATTGAAATTCGATTATGTATTTATTGAAACTACACGTACTGTACGTTTTCATAGTTGCTGAATTTTTGTACATATACAAGTGCAATATGCTACCGCAATACGAACAATGTGTACTGAGGCACATGCACTGAGGCACAGGCCTCAGTAGGCATTGTCCAAAAGGTCTTTTTCACAGAACTTGAATTAGAGCTGGTGGGTGGGCTTACGTGCGTTTTATATCAGCGCATAGCTGTCTGTACATGCGCACTGTGATGTACAACGTATGCTTGCATAAAGAGCTACAGTAAGCCTGCACAGTTCGCGTGTTACAGCAGAAACTTTATAGCCAGCTATAACGCTTCAATTCTGCCAAAACACGTGAAAACCTGGAAACACAGTAAACTTAGCGAAAACTAAAATATGGACACGGGCACAAAAGCAAATTGAATTACTCATGCACAGTCACTCGGAGAAGTCAACTTTTTCATAAGTTCTGTGACCTTTCGTTTTCTTTCAAGAGGCCCAATAAACGAAAAACGCAAATGTGCGGACATGTACCTTTATTAAAGCGAAAAACTGCAAAAACCACATCATCAGAGAAGAAAACCATAACTTAATTGGTGTAGCGTTTGTTTCAATATGTAAAGGGCGAGTCCCTCCTGGCAAAAAAATATGAAAAAAAAAGGAAATTGTGACAAATTACTATCAAGAAGTCGGTGTGAAAAGGCGAAAACTCCCATCACATCATACGGCTGCAGAGGAACGAACATGCTACAAATGACCAGGCTGAAGCGACACGCGAGTACACGTTTTTTTACTGCCCCTCTCGAGAGACGCAAGCTTTACAGAGCGCGGATATTAACACAGAAGGGAAACGCTAAGCCACAGCTTTGAAGGCGCGCGTCGACACACACTAGGCAAAGTAACATCACAGCACATAAAACAGACGCATAACTCCTCGCCCCGGAACACGATTCAACACTCGCCCTCACACATTCGAAACTTTACTAGACTAGCGCATCCAGCTATCGGAAATAGCACTGTGCAGAAAGACACAACTGTGCTGGTACAAACATTTTCCTACCCGCAAACTTGCTGGAGACAAAACAAAGAACACGACACCTGTCGTAATAGCATGTGCCTAATTACGAGGCACAAGCAGTTTTGAAGACGCAAAAAATGTAGTGCATGCGCTCGAATGTAAGCGTTAATGCATACCTTGAAACAAGCTCAAATAAGCGCGCCAATAAGTCAGCATGTTCGAAACTGAACAGAAATGAAACGCTACATTTATATTGGGACAGTTCAAACATGATGGCACAACACTAACGCAGTCAAGTACTTCTGAAACATGTCGCGCATGCAGCTAATGTAGCAACAAAACACGCGTTTTTATTCTTCATGATTTTCGAATAAAAGGGTGCACAGGTAAAGAAAACGAACTCACCTTCAACGATGGCGGCCCGTAGTTTCTTAATCCGCATATTCCAGGAGTGGTAAATGCACATTAAGGTGATCGCGTCCATTCCTGCAGCTAAGCAGAAATGAAACTGCGAGAGTCGCGCACGCAAGCTGAGACGTCCATTTCTCCGTCGGAACGATTACGGAACTAAGCCTCAAGTCCGCGCAGCCGCCACTCGCAGACAAACGTACTTGCATGCAGGTCCACAACTGCTGAACATGCCACGAAGTAGCTTCTTCACAAGTGCGTTCATACCTTCCATGAATCACGGTATTTACACTGCGCGAAATAAAGCGAGAGGAGGCGAGCGCGCCACACGCAACCGG